>PVJO010025931.1:0-21786 GCA_004026905.1 Hystrix cristata
GGCTTCCTACGCAAAGCACCGTACATCCTTCATAGAAGGCAATAAAGGTTGAAATTGGTTTACTTTGTATCAGTTGTCCTCCCTCTGAATAATATTTATGATTCATCACTAATAGCAACTAGAGGTTTTGTCATAAAACATAAATGAATTAACATCTGTTTACACTTATAAGTTATTTCAACATTCAGCCATTCATCACTCATTCATTAAAACACTGCATTTACACACACACGTTTAGGCATATTTAACAAGTCTGAAAATTTTTTCCAGTTGGTGACTGAAATGCAAGATGGCAATTTTTCCAGACACATAAGCTTGTAATTTCACATAATGCCCTTCTCCCAGCTCTCCTCTTATTACTTTGGAGTAGCCTTCACAATCCTTCAATCTACCCAATGACTCAAGCACACTGGTATTTGAATGTTCTAATAAAATTTAAAAATAGTTCTACATGTAGCTATCATCTCAATTCAAATACCTTTCCCTTTCCTAACGCCCTAGTCCATCATGCCACAGCCAAAACCCGCCTTTTCCTCTTTGTCCTACAAACAGCAAGTTACTACATCCCTTCGGCCACCATCTCGAGAATCCCTGCAAGATTCCACGCAGGTGGCACCTCCAGAATCTCTGAAGCACTTTTCTGCTTCTGACTCAATTCCTGTTTCAAGCACAGCTGGCCCTCTCCGTGTCGTGGGTGCCCATCTGGGAGTCAACAATTAAAAATATCCTCCAAAACATTGCACGGAACGTGCAGACTTTTCTCATGCCACTATTCCCTAACCAAACAACAATGATTTACTTAGTACTTATACTGTTTTAGGTACTATAAATAATCAAGAGACAATTTAAAGTAAATGAGGGATGTGTGCCAGTTATGTGTAAACGCTACACCACTTTATATAATCCACAGATTTTGGTGTCCTTGGAGGATTCAGACATCCACAGATTTTGGTGATCTTGGAGGATTCTGGAACCAAGCTCCATACTGTTACCTTAACAAGACATGATGCTTACAGAGCTGAACCCTGACTCCACAACAGACTGCAGGATCCATGAGGACAAAGATCCGTCTTCTACACACAGTTTCTAACCAGCGGTGGGCCCCAGATTCGCTCATCCTCTGTGGGTACTTACAGAGTGGGGCCACAGCGCCAGGCACTGTTGCGGCTGCTGTGGCTTCCAGGGATGTGACGCCTCTGCAGTGCTGCTGTGATGAGACGACTTTCTACTGCAAGACACACAGGTCTGGGACAAAAGCAGTCTACCCAGATAACGCGGGACTGGGCAGGGACTGCTACTTTAGGTGGTGCATTCAGAGGTTTCTCTGACAACTGACCCGCTTTCTGACTGAAGAGAGTGAGTCAAGCCCTCTGGGAGAAAAGGGGGACACCCAGGAGTGTATGTGCGTTCTGGAGAACCCAGCGGCCAGCGTGGCTGCGGTAAGGAGTCGAGCAAAGAGAATGTGCTGGGAGAGGAGGCTAACACTTTGCAGGCCGCGCAAAAACCATGGCAGGGTACTGGACAACGAAGACAATCTGAGGGGAACCTGTGAAAAGATCACTCTAGCTGGCAGTCCTCACGCTTTCAAGGGAAAGGTGACTGGAGGTGAGGGGCAGGAGGAGAGACGACGGGGGACAGCTGAAGAGGGTCGCCAGTTAGGGTGCCACCCCATCATCTCCGCAAAGCAGATGGTGGCCTGACAGAGCACGTGGTGGTCAAAGTGGGAGGCGGATCAGATGAGGCAAATGCAGACAGGACGAGGAGTCCTGATGATGGACAGGTCGGGGAAGGAGGAAGAAAAGAGAAGGTTTGCAGGTGAACAACCAAAGAGTGGTATTGTCCCTGGCTGGGGCCAGAAGTGGAGCAGAGCGGGCCATGCAGAGTCCAGTCTGCAGCACACCCACAGAAAAGCCCGAGGGTGGCAGGCTGCTGATCGCCAGCAGCTCAGAACAGGGGTGCTGGCAATGGATACCCATGAGGCATCCCCAGCATACCAACGGGTACCCAACGCCCACCTGGCTGCTGCAAGCGGAGCCTGCAGGGGAGGAAAAGTCTCCAAGCTAATCCTTAGATGCACCGACTCAGGCAGAGACCAAGAGTGCAGGGAGTGTGGGACAGAGAAGCAGCCCACGGGACGGTGCAGGCCAGAGAGCCAAATTCAGAAGGGTTTCAGGAAACAGTGGTCACTCTGTCAAGTGTTACTCATAATGAAAGCAAGAGCGGGATTCAAAACTGACCACTGGATTTGGTAACATGGATGACCTTGGAAAGAAGTTCTTTAGTGGACCTGGGGATGAAAAATTTGACAGGGGTTCACTGAAGAAAAGCAGACAAACTGGGGGCAACTGAGTGCACTCAACTTCACCAGAGTGTTGTAACAAAGAGAAACAAACAGTGTAGCAGCTAGGAGACAGAGAATCAGGAGAAATACTGCAACACACACTGCTGGTAGGTGCAGAAGAGAGAGAAGCAAAGGCTGAGAGTACAGAGGAGGTAAGGCAGAAGGGCATCCTTAAGGACACAGGGGCTGATGGGATGGGGTGCACGTGGAGAAGGAGCCTGAGATACGAGCAGATAGTTCGGTCCTTACAACACTCAAAAGATTACTGGACTATCAAATCACCTTTAGACTCTTCTGGGGAGAGAAGGCCCCTAAGTCAGCCTCCCAGGACTTCACAACAGTCCAGCATGTCCTCGGGTACAGGAAGTCACATCCCCGTATTTCAGGACAAGCTTTCTAGGCTGCTTGTGAGTGAAGGATGCACACGTGCCGCACTTGTCTCCAGTTCCTGGCACAGGGTCCTTAAAACCTGCAGAATTTCCTCAGTAATAGGAGTGTCTGTTATTCATAAAAGGCCCCTTTGGCCCATACCTGAGGTTACACTAGTGAGGTGACAGAGCAGGGGCCCAGGCGACCTCGGGACGGGGGTGCTCTCCACCACAAAGACCGAGCCTGAAGTTAGCGATTGAGAACTCGCAGCCCACCTCCCCACTTACAAGACAGCAGAAGGTGCTGGAAATTGGGTCATAAAAAACACAAACAAGGACGCTGGGCGTAGTGGCATGCCCGTAATCCCAGCCTGTGGGACACCGAGGCAGAAGCATCTTGGTGAGTTCGAGGCCAGCCTGAGCTGCAGAGGGAGATCAAGAGCAGCCTGAACTGCACGGTGAGACACCATCTCATAAACAAACAACCTGGAACAGGGAGACTGAGCGGGGCGCGCAGGGGCTCCAGGCAGAGGAACAGTGACGTGCCGGGAGGCACAGGTCCAGGGAAGACACGACAGCCCTCCACCCCTGTCCCCATGCTCTGCTCCACATGACTCTTCCAGGGGACTGCTCCTGACTGCGTCCTTCACAATAAACCAGCAAGAGCTAAGAAAACATAAGCTAGTTCTGTGAGTGGTTCGCTCCAATAAGTGCTCAAAAGGGCGGGGAGAAGGTCATGGACACCCTGAGCTTGTGGTTATGTGCACAGACCTGTGAGCAGCCAAGGGACTCGCAGGCGGCTGGTACCTGCAGTGGGGCAGCCTGGCGGGACGGAGCCTGGACTGCGCTGTCTGTGTTTACCCTGCGAGCTCTGTGTCGGGACCGAGCGAATAGTGGACACCCAGCTACCGCTGGAGAGCTGTTGATGCCGGAAAGACCACACACTTGGCATCAGAAATGATCCTAGAAAACACACACCTACAGTCAGTGACAAGGAACACAGCAAACGAGATGAGGGAATTCCAGGCGCCGGATGACAGGCGTGAACATCTCGATCCTGAGACGTAAGTGATGATCAGGCTTACGCACAGGAAAAGAGAGTTGTAAAATTTGCACATTCTCAAAAATGGCTACACTTAGTGAACAACCCTCAATGCAGAACTCGGGAAGTAGCACACAAAGTGGGTCCTTTTGCCTCCCAAACCGCAGATGCCTTAAGAGGAAGCTCAGATCAAAGCAACCCGGCCCACCCAGCTGAACCTGAGCGAGTAACTTCCTCCAAGACAGAGCAGCCACCAGGTAACTCACACACCGAAGGCCAACTCGAACTCTACCTGAAGCTCTCGGCAGCACACTGGTTCACCCGTAAACGCCGGGCACAGGGGAAAGGCAGGCACAACACCCTGCCCCATACTGGGGAAGAAGGACCACGGAGGGCCCCTTCCATGTCCTGGGGCCGCATGCTTTAGTACCTTCTGCCACCCCCTCAGGTGACTCTAGGTCTACAGGGACAGCTCGGTGTCCTGACCCCATTCCTGTCCCAGCCAGGAGCCCCGACTGGCCTCTGATCCTCCTCCCTCCTTGGCTCCTCCCTCTGGGTCAGGCGCTGTGTGCCACTGATTTGCCTCTGAAATGTCCCCAACCCCAGATGCTTTCCGTCCTTGTCCATTTCAGCCTAAATTGTGGCAAAGCCTACCAGGTCCCTCAAACTCGCTCTGTGAGCCCCTCTTGCCCAGGGGCCCCCAGAACAGCCCGATCCTTCCATCTGCTTAGTGCAAATCCTGCAGGCACAAGCACTTCCAGCCACAGGATTAGCCTTCCTCTCCCACCTCCCTCCCTGTCCCAGCTCACACCCTGTGTCCCCACCTCTGGAAAGACCATACAGTCCTGTCTCCCCTTCAGACCTCTGCATGCACTGTCCCCTCAGCCTGGAACATTCTTCCCCCAGCACGGCCCATGATTCGGCCCTTACCCTTTAAGGGAGACACGGAAATACCCTCTTCTCCATCAGGCATCCCTGGTTGTCCTATTTAAATAGTGAACTATGCAGCCCCTGTGTCTCTGCCCTGCTCTATCTCTCCATAGCACTTGTCACTGCCTAAAATACCACTTCATCACTTCTCTTGTGTATTTGCCATGAGGCTGGATTTGCTTCTTTTATCCCCAGTAACTGCAGTAGCATAGGCACACAGTAGGCACTCAAGTAATAAATGGCTCAGTTAACGCTGCTCTGTCTGGCTGGAGAATTCTTCCGTGGCCTGGAATCCTGTTCCTTACCCACTCGGCAAATACATCCTCCAAGAGTCCCACTGGCCCTCGGCCTTCTCCACGGGGATGCTCCAGTTCCTACCCACCATGGACACTCTGTGAGTACAGGGGACACGATCAGTAATCACACAGACACAACAGGAAGAAGAGGACGTGCCCCTGCTTTCCTCGGCATCCTCACCCTTCCAGTTACTTATTTATTAGTCTGCTTCCCACACTGGGCTGTGCATCCTGCAGGACAAATTCATCCTCATATCCTCAACACCTTATTCCTACTGTGGATGCTTAATCCGGTTTAGCAAAGGAATAAACAGTTACTTCCACTTGGGAATTCCCGATTCCTGGGACAGGGTGGAGCTGGGAGGAAAACCCATCCTGGGCCGTGGGGGCAGCAACAAGCCCCCACCCCGGGCATATGCATGGAGGCCCACTGTTCCTCTACACCTCTTCTCCCCCCACCCTCGGTTCCCTGGTCGCCCCGTGTGAGCCCCGGGCCTGCTCTGCTGAGCACTGTCTTCACCGCTCCCCGCCTCGCTGATTTCCCACAACGGGTCAGGACTAGTAAACAGCTGCCGGCTCCTGTCCTGACAAACTCCCCACAGGGCTGCTTCCACCCTACAACCCTGTCCCACCACCAGGTCCCAGCACTGATCCTGGCCACACTGACTTGAACAGCAAAGGAGTGAAGCCTAAGCACGTCCTCTACACGGGGCTCCCCAAGTACGTTCCACCGCAGTTCTCCTCATCGGCTGACCCTCACCATCGGCTGGAGCCCCCCGGATCCCTCTGATGAAATGATCTTTCCCAGGAGTTGCAGGAGTTCTCAGGGCCTACCAAAGACCAGTGACACTCTGGCAGGAAATGACTTAGTTTTCTCACATCCAAACATTTCCCTTGAAGATTCTATCATGTATACTGATAAGAACACGTGCTTGGCTTTACAAAAGCCTTTCCAGGATAAACTCTTTCAAGTCTGAGAGGTATATTTGGTGAGAAAGGAAATAACTGCTCACTGGAGGTCTAGAAATTAGAATTTTGAAGACTTCTAGATATACTGGAAACTTTACAACTAAAAAATGTATATCACAATGTACACGACAAAAATATCAGGCTGGCATCACACCAACTTTTCTATTTTAGTTTAAGAAGCATCATTATCTGAAAGAGAAATCAGTTGTGGTCTCTTTCTGCCACGAGGATATATTCTAAAAGAAACTGCTTTGAAAGTCACCCCAATAAAGCCACACTGGGAATAAAAGTTTGAAGGTCAAAAGCAGTAAGTTCAACTCATGGAGCATTTACAGAAGCTGAGTATGTACTGGGGACTTTTCCACCGTGGACCCGGCAGCAAGTTGGCAGCCGACTTTCACCCTAGAACAATTCTTCTCCCAACACAGCACAAGGCTCACACCCCGCCCCCTTGAGGGAGCCCCTGAAAGGCCGCCTCTCACCAAGGCAGGCCCTGGCCACCTGG
Organism: Hystrix cristata; assembly: GCA_004026905.1. Taxonomy (NCBI): domain Eukaryota; kingdom Metazoa; phylum Chordata; class Mammalia; order Rodentia; family Hystricidae; genus Hystrix; species Hystrix cristata. Next base: position 6,452 of record PVJO010025931.1, read on the forward strand.
CTGCTGCACTCCGACATGAAACTCATCTCCGGACAAGAAGTCTGCCATCCATGGTTGTCCAGAAGCAAATAGACCTCAAAGACCGAGGCCAACACCTGCCTCTTCTGCTCATTTTGACCAATGACAGTCGTGCATAAATAGAAAAGGGCAATTTTAGGTATTTTCAAGATGGCAACATTACACACGAGACGCTAATTCAAGATGTCTAAACCAGGGACTAAGAGCTCGAATTCCTTCCCGCACAAATTGCTCAAGTGAGAGAAACGTAAGAGCTGCAAAGTCACGCAGACCACTGCCCGCCATCCACCACACATCACAGAATATGGCTCCAAGGTGTTTTACAAGAATACCACTGAAAGTCATCTTTTCTTTCACAAAAATTTCCCTCTCTGCTCTTCTCTTTTTTCCCTAACAGATGGTATGAACAATCTCAGTTTCTGACTACTTAAAGTGAGGTATTATCTCCCTAAAGACGAGAATTTTACTTACTTTGTTCACTATTAAAAGCACATGGTAAGCTCTCAATAAATATTTGCTCAGCAAATGAGTAACTTCTCTAAAGCAGTAAGTAAAAAGCATGCTAGATGGAAAGGCATGAAACCCTCTTCGGCATGTGGTGTTTTAGGAGGCGCTAGATCAATTAAAGGCTCAACTATTTCAAAAGTAAAATCAAAGAAATAATACAACAGCCTCAACAACATCACAACACACACATGCACACACACACACACCTGTCAGAAAGCACTTTCACATTCAATTGTGTAAGAAACTTCTGCAAGAATCTGCAATCTTGTTACAAGAGCTCTTAACATAAACACAATCTTATTCACAGAATTTCAGCTATGCTGCAAAGTACTGGTTATATAAAAGGACGACATGTAGGGTTTCTGCCCTGGACCCTTAACCCGAGCTCTGCAAACTCGACCATTGGACTTGGACATTATGAGATAGGACCAGAAATGTTCCTTTTAGCATTTATCTGGTTCACCTTGATTATAGTAAAATGATAGCAGGATTAACCAGGACTCAGAACACACACGCACTCTAGCAACATCATCCTGGGCAACAGCACGCGGTCCTATGAAATCACACTGGCATGGAGGCTCCAGAGACGGGGGCTCATGTCCGGACCACGACATTTGCACTATCAAAAATCCTCCTGCTGATCACTTTCCTGTTCTTAGGTGAAAGCAACCAGAAATTTCCCAAAACCTTAAGTCACTCTCCTAAGTTTTCAAAATTTTATGGGTGAAGTTTTTCAGCTACAAAAATGGAAAGCCTACTTGCTCTGGGTAACACCTATGAACCCTGACATAACAGGACCACATGACAGCCTAATTTAGGTCACTCTCCCGAGCTGTGACTGCCAGGAAGGGCTGGTGGCAGGTGGGTGCCACAGTACATTCTCCCTCCAGAGGCAAGCTCCCTCCAGCAGGTGCTTAGACAGCATGAACAAACAACCTGAACAAATACTTAGGGTTGAAGAGCACCACAGAAATAGTATGTTAGCTCCTTTAATAAAAATGAAAAAATTCTCATTACACTGCGTGGAATTTAGGATAAACACCTTAATAGCCTACCGATCATTGGTTTCTCCAAACTGTCAGTTCAAACAAAAAGCAATAAAAATGATCTAAAATCTCTTTTGTTTTACAGTTATTGAGCTGTTAAAAGAAAAGCACACAGAGCCACCGAGACGGGCAGATTCCCTAGACGATGAAAGCTTCTCCCTCCTTCAAACACTGAAATGCAATTCAGCATCGAAGGAAGCTAGCAGGTAAGAGCACAAGAGCGTTTCAGACAATTAGAGGCAGGACTGGTCACATGTAGATTCTACTAGCGCACATCAAGACCACAAGGACAAGCAGGAGTGTAACAGCAGACACAGAGCACGGGGCAGGAGGCGCTACACAGAGAAGCCAGCAACGGCCGTGCTCAGGAGTTAGTTCCGTGAAGGAGAGCAGCTCAATCTGGGGGTGGAAAGGAGACTCAAAACTCAACCAGAGATGTCACTGAACAAACACCAGGCCAAGGAGCTTGGAGTTCAGGCAAACAGCACTAAGGATCGCATGAAGTTTCGGGGAAGGAGAGTGCCACACAACGGTAGGAGAGTGGCATGCTGAGGAAAGGCTGTGCCAGCTGCTGCGGCCAGAGGTGACCACCCCACAGAGGCCGGGACACCAGGTAACATGGAAGGGGCTCCAGGGTCTTTCCAACTGAATGGAAGGAAACTGAACAGTTCGACCATTTCCCTCCTCTCACCCTTCTCTGCTATTTCCCGTCTTTGTCAACTGGAGGCAGTTCTCAATAAATCACGGTATTGAGTTGTCTGAAATATACCAAGTTCTTCCTGGGACACGATTTTTTTAAATTCTTCTTTTCAAAGAATTTTTTAAATCGCAAAGGAAACACATTTCTTATACAATTAGAAAAAGCGTAGGCTTTGCCACCCAATAGAGGCACATTTTCTGGGGGTGCCACCCACCGACACCAGGCTCAGAGGTGCAGCAGTGCACATGAAGGGGTCCACACAAGGAAGGGGCTGGAGAGGGGCTTCCTGCTGAGGAGCTGGGGCAGGGATGTGGGGGCGTCCTGCAAGGGACAACAGAAGCCTGGTGTTGAAAGCAAGTAGGTAACAAACAACTGTTTTTGTTTTATTCATGTACATTTGCTACTACTGTATCTGAAAGCCATGCACTTACACACAATATAATTTTTTTAACTGTCTAAAATTCAAAGATGAATTCGAGACACTAACATTTTCTTTTTTGTTTTTATTTTCTGCAGTACTCGGGATTACAGCCAGGTCCTGTGCATGCCAGACAATCACTTCACCACAAGCGACACTCCCAGCCCTTCAAACGCCTGGATTACAACAAAACTACCTGGCGGGGGGGGGGAGGGGGGTGTTTGCGGGCCAATGGAGAACAGCTCAAAGTAGATTCCAAATAGCATTTGGGTAAGTTAACTGACAAAGTTTTCAAAGCATATAGTCTAAGCAGCTCCTTAGTCTTCTATTCAAACAGAAACCAAATTCTTGACATGGTTACAGGGCAACTGTATCAAAAGTGCAAAGTCATCTTATTCCCTTATATCACAAAAACCCCGAGGACGCCAGGCTGGGCTTTACCAGGGAGCCAATCTAGCACGGATCCGGTTTCAAGATTCAGTCAAAGATGGACATTCACAAAGAACAATGCAGAAAGATGCATTAAACAAATTGGAAAACATCCTGCCATGGAGGAAAAAGGGGTGAGAAAGAGCAATGGAGAATGCTGGACATGTGTCCCACACCTCTTACTACTCTAACGATTACTGCAATTATCACTGTTAGCAGCAGTGGCCACCCTTTACCACAAGGCCAATCCACTATTCATCCCTAACAAAAATCCAAACAAAAATGGGAAGTAATTATCATTCCATTGAAGAGAACAAATTATTTGATTTCACCAAGCAGAAGCTTCTTCAAGATGCTCTAGATGACAGAGTCTGTGAAAGGAAGAGGCAGCACCGGAAGCCAAGCCCTGCGCAGTAGGGTTTTACTGACCCGTCCCCTTACTCCCACACTGCTGAGGGCGCTGAGAAGATGCCAACTCCACAGATGAGGCTGAAGGCACTCGGTCACCCACTACATTGCTCCTGTGACAAGAGCCACAGATCTGCGTGTGGCATGGAGGAGGTCGGATGGCATCTGGAGGCAGAAAGAAGAGCTGCGGAGCAGAGGAAGGGAAAAGCACCCCAGATGCCCCAGAAAGTAGAGATGTCACAGTGGGAGGGAGCAAACTGCTACAGGAGGTTGTGACACAGGCCTGGCAAATTCACATGCATTAGGGAAACGTCCACCTGCACCCCATGCAGTGTTCTGTGGACCATGGGAAAAATTCTCTTGCTTATCCCCAGCACACTGGAAATTTATTTCGCTTTACTGCTGGCGGCAGCTGATTTTGTTGGGGCTGAGCAGGTAGACCCAGGTGACCATGCAGCCTCCTGCAGGAATCTTCCAGGGCAGGGATAAAAATGGATATCCTTGTGCATGAGCTTCTGTGCCGTAGCAAAGAGCCATCTATCAGACACATACATATCTCCAAAGTGGGGAGTAAGCAGCAAAAGAGAAGTATGACTTGTGGGAGAGACTCTGGAAATGAGGCACAATCACGGTTCTCTTGGAGGGCCTGGGGTGCAAGAGCACTGGTAACCAAAGGGTAGTTGAATGGATGCACACAGTGATCAGCCCTGCCATGGAAAGGGAAGAACCCATTTCCAAGTAAAAGGAACGACTGATTCATACCGGCTCCCTTCCCACCAGCTGTGTGGCTCTGGATAAATTACTTAGTCTTTGGTCAACACTCTCCCCTTTTGTAATGGCATCTACCTAACAAGTTTACTTTGAGAATGAAACGAGTCATAACACTTGTATTTAGGGCAGTGCCTGCACATAGTAAGCACTCAATAAACGCTAGCCATCATTGTATTTATTATTACCAAAGATTATGATTTACAGTAACTAGTTAAGAAAGGAAAGGAAAACATCTGAAATACACATCTCAGACAACACGTTCTCAAACTTGAACATGCACAAGAATCGCCTGGAAAACTTGTGAAAAATGTAAGGGAGAAAGCCAAGAAGATCAGAGTTTTCACAAGTTCTGGACACTGTTAGCCACACACCCTACTTTGAGAAGTGTGGCTTTGAGACCTCGACTTTACAGGAAATATTTGGGTAACACATAAAATATTTCATTGTAAGGGTTTAACAACAGGGATAATTTTAAAACCAACTTCAGATTTTCTTTTCCTTAAGTCACAAAGAAATTCGATGAATAGCAAAATCTACTTCTAGAAGAAAACCAGCCCCCAAATATCACCATGTGCCACATTACTAGGAGAAAGTAAAATAATTTCCAAGGCAATGGTATATATATCCCTTAATTATGAAGTCTTATTTTTTTAATCAAAAGCAATAGAGCCAATTTTTAATCACATAGAAAAATTCCCTTTTGCTACAATGGACAAGACTCTGCAGGCTCCTTCTCCTTAGGCTTTCTCGACCTTGACGCTATTGACACTGTGAGCAGGCAATTCTGCACTACTGGGGGATGGCTGTGTGCACCGTAGGACATCTGGCCGCACCTCGGAACTCCACATGCCAGCAGCAGCCTCCTACCCTCCGCTGAGGCAACCAAAAACATCTCTAGAAACTGTCAAATTTCTCAATGCGTAATCACTCCTTGAAAACTACCACTTTCCCTAAAAAGACTGAATGTGTCTTAACCACAGGTGGGCAGCCTACATTTCCAAGTCCACCTCTAATGACCAGTGACTGCTTTCCATACGCATCACAGTTTCGGAGTATTTCCCCACGCACGTGTTTACATGTTTACATGCACACATATCTATATTCATCTCATGATAATGCAGAGTGTTTCCAACATAGCATCTTTTCCAGCACAAGTGGACACTGCTACAGTGGAAATAACAATGGCAGTAATGATAAATAGCACAGCCTCGCAGAGACTCTTTGCAAAGCAGTTTTGCACACAGCAGCCTCAGCCTAGTATTTGGCTGTACTTCTCAAATTATTTTAAATCTGCATCAACAGTTTATAAAATTAAAAATCCCCGCCTGTGTCTATCAGCGCCCCTCTGCAAGTCACCATGGGTTACTTGAGCAAATGACAGTATTAACAACACGGATTCTGGTAAAACACTCAAATGACCAAAGAGGAGGAGGCAGAAAATGTTTCTGCCTGAGGAAGAGGGGAGAAGACTGAGGCTCTTATTACACAGCTTGGCCCGACTCTGCATCTTTCTCTTTTCTTTCAACTCAGGAGTCAAGAGAACGTAATCAGTATATGTACCATAATTTGAGAAGTAAAGTTTACAGTACTGTCTATGATAATGTATGGATATCCTCCTTTTAACTTTTTTTTTTCATTTTTATTTGGGGATCCTACAGTTCTAGGATGTAGAAACCAATTCTGCCACGGATTCACTGAACCTAAGAAACCGCACCCCAACCCAGGTTATTTTTCTGTCTTTCAGATTCAAAACAAAATTCTTGTGGTATAAACTGACATATCACATCAGTATAGCAGACAAAAGGTTTCACAAGCTTTGGGAAAGACTTGCTTAAATTAACAAGAAAGATTCTTGAAAAAAAAGCAAACAGGTGACTAATTTTAGGGAAGGAGAATCGGTGACCTGTTGTACTTACCTGGTGAACAATGGCCTTGAAGATCCAAAATGGAAAGGTACCATTTTTGGTCCTTAAACACCATCACCAAACTCAACACTTGGAATCTTTCTTGGCCCCAAAAGACTCTGAAAATGCTGTACAGCCTCTTAATAATAATAAACAATGTACATTTCTGTTTTATTTGCAAAACTAATAAGCAGCAGCTGCTACTGACACGGGATTTTTAACAGAAAATATTTTACATACTGAAGTATTGCTTCTTAAAAAAAATTAAAATAAGGCATAACCATTAACTTCTACATTACTTTAGCTGTTTAAAAAAAGACGGACAGCCATTATACTGTGAGTCACGGGAGACAGCTGCACACATCTGTCAACTATGCGTCTCTGGAACAGAAGAGAAACTTGGTTCTTTAACACCATACTTACATGTGAGGGCTCAGTTCATAAAAATTCCTGTTCCTGTAATCTTCCACTTTCTCTGGAGAATAAATTGGCAGAGACCGGTAGGGGTTAACGGATATAACCACACTTCCAATGTATGTCTGTAAAACAAAGAACAAAATACAGCTGTAACGACATAGCATGGACAGTTCAGCGTTGCAGGGCTTTACTCTTTCAAAGCCAACACTACCTCGCTGCTTCACTGTTGATGTTCTACTTTTCAGGAACTCTGCATTGCTGGAGACAGGTGGTCAAATGGAAAGCACCGATTTATACATTGAAAATAACTTTCAAAATAAATCTCTAGATTAATGTAGGGCTCTGGATAAGAGCTCTCCAAAGCCCTGTTATACTGGCCAAAAATTTCGTCACCAACTCCTGGTAAGTGCAAGCAAGACTCCAGCTCTGTTACAGCTTAGGCCGCTCCCCCTTGGCCCAGACCTCACACACAGGACCACCAGTTCTTACGCTGGTGTGCACAGAGGGCTCAGACCGCGCACAACGCAGTACCACAGTCACGGTTACCCCACGAGGCGCAGCACAACTTCGTATTGTATCTAACATGCTGTGACATGAGAAGGTAAGTGTACTTTCTGATGGGGAGTACATTTAAAGTCGATTTTAAATTTGATGTAAAATGTAAATGTACTTCAAAAAATCGGTGCTGCCTTGTAACAGACACTAACCTTTCCACACTGCAAGCCAGAGCTCCATTTATCTTCCTTTCTGCTCCAAACCTAAATCCTGGCAGTGCGAGTGGTACTGGTTTGGTTCATTTCGCACAACGCCTAGCACAGTGCCACAAGCAAAAGTCACTTACCCGTAAGGGGCTCAGCCTGGCAACTCCATTTTTCCTTTGTTTGAACAGCACAAAGACAGAAAGAGGAAATGAAGACACCAACATACTACATATGTGATAACATTTTCGAAAAGAAAAAGGCTCACAAAGGAAAGAACGAAACAAGCGAGGGATGAGGAAGGGAGGGGTCAACTCCCACGTCTCTACCTGTCCAGTGTCGCCCAACAAAAGATAGTATTTTTAGAGCAACAAGTTTCTCCAATACTGCCAGCCCTGGGATTCAAGGAGACGGAAATTCAACAAAACAGAAAATGAAGAAATATCAGTAACGCTCTGCTGAACTGTTCTTACATCGGTTACAAAACAAACAGGCTAATTATTCATACGCTTTCATCTCTAAGAACACAACCTTATCAAAAGTGGACAAGACTGCTGCTGCAAAAGAAAACTCTCTGTTTTGCACTTATTTCTGAAATTCTACCATCGGCACTCAATTAATCGGGCCTGACAAAGGATGAATCCAACTTTTATAATCGATCCCACGTAGCTATGACTTTCTCAATAAAGTTCCCGATGTCCCTCACACCCCAAGCCAGTTGAGCAGGTGGGCTGGAGACGCCTGAGACTGAATGAATGTCTGAAGAGCTTCTAACTAATGCATTAGAATCCATTACATTCGTAGTTATGAGAACACAGATCACTGGTTACTGCTCTGACATCCACTGAGTAAAAGAAAAGCCTTCCTTAGGTAGAGAAGAAAAAAATAGTATTTGTTCTCCTCTCTTGATTTCTTAAATGTGACACTTTTTAAAAACACATGGGTTTGCTGTAAGCAGAGGAACCAATTACTGGGTTGCTCTTTAAAACCAGACTTCACAATGGCTAAATTCTTGATAAAAATCTGCCTCTGCTGCATTCTTGCATAAAGAATAAACCTGCTGCCTCAATTTAAAATCCAAAGCCACACTAATAAGGCCAAGTTTCTTTTCGTTATTTGTTCCTTCCTCTTTCCTCTCAGCCCATCCCCACCACCTAGAACAGGACCTGGCCTACCGATGTCCAATAAATACTTGTCAGAGTAATGACTAATTCACACATCGCTAAGGAAGAAGGAGCAGGCCACCAACTCTCACATGATTACCCTCGTGCTGAACTACAGTACCGACTTCACTCGGCACAGGGCCCAGGGTTTCACTACGCCCACATGCCACCCTTGGTCCCTGTCCTACCGTGGCTGCCTGACTGAAAAAATGGCCGTAAAAATCCCTCCCATCCCTGTATGCCTGCCGAGGCCCTCTGAAACAAGACTCACTCCTACAAGGAGGTGTGCATTTCTCCATCTTGGATCTGGACTTTGCCCGTGTGACTTGAGCTGACCGTAGAGACATCAGCCACTGAGCCCCAGCAGAGGCTTGGAAAGCACGTCTGCATTGAGATGTGCCCCCCCCCTTTAATAACTGCAGCCAGAGGCCACAATGTGAATGGGGCAGCGCCCGGGACTGCTTGCACACGAGAGAGGCCACACCAAACCATTCAGCCCCAGGGAGGTCACCGGACACCAGAGTCACCAGAGTGAGCCCAGGTGAGACCAGCAGAAGATACACAAAACTGAACTCAGCCTGCAGTGCAGCACTAGAGAACCGTGAGTAAAACACATGGCTGCTGTTCTACGCCATTAATTTCTGGAAGTGGCATGTTATGCAGCAACAGTAACTGATACACCCGCACAGCTCGACAAACCCAGAAAGCACCAAGCAGGACAAGCCCTGTCACCTAAGTAAGTAAACATTAGAGGAACCTGTCTGGTTTCCATCCACTGTGTAGGTGGTGGGATGAGTGTCCCAGAGTCCTGAACCCCTAATGGGTTTGTCCTCCACAGGAAGCTGTCCTTGCCGTTCACAGGCTGCTTCCTTAAAGGTTCTACATGATTCACCAAAGACTTAAATATACCACACGCGGCGGCAGAATAATTAGAATATTCACAGTCACAATCCTCCATCCTGGAGACTCCACTCCAGGTTTAGGCAGCTCCTCGTTCCACCTTCAGGTAGCTGCAGCACCAGACTGATACCTCCCAAGGACCAGAATCACGGTGACCACACAGTCCTCTTCACATCAATTGACATCTGAACTTAGGAAGGATAACGCTGCCTTAACGAACAGCTGTACACTGAAGTTGGTGCTTTCTTACTGTATCGTGTTCCACAAAAGATAACCACCTTTATCATTAAGTAGCCACCCCTGCCATGTCCTGGCCCGCCAGCACAGTGCCACCCCACTGTCCTGTGGGCCAGCCTCTCACATCCGGACGGGGAAGGAGAAGGGAACTGAAGGGGAGAGAGAGGAGGCAGGAAGAGGGACCTACCCACCCTGCGTATTAAGACAAGGAGCAAGAATCGGTTCTCTTTTCATTCGCACACACAATCCAGGTGTCTGCTGGCCTGGGAAGCCTGCTAGAGTAGCCACCTGGTTGCCGCAGGATGCCTTACAAGACATCTTCGGGCTCTGTACAGGAAGTGCCACTCTGCTGGGCAAAAACCTGCCCCTGGCTCACCCACGGCAGGCTGAAATCCTTGTACTGCCCGGAATGAGCAAAAGAAGAAAGAAAAGCATCTTCTCACTACTGGGAAAATTTTCATTTCTACAGAAAAGATTTAATCATCATCAACCTTAATGTCAGAGAAATAAGTCAGGAAAGTGGCGATGCAACAGGCAATATTTACTTAAATATCTTACTTCATTCTTACAGTCTAAATGAGTGCTCTGGGTCCAGATGAAACTGCAGCGGCCCCAGGACGCTCCCGGGAAGGCCCAGGACTCGGCGGGTCTAAAGGATGGACGTAACTTGGACAAAGCAACATCCCCCAAAGATGGCACACAGGAGTTTAGGTTAAGTCACAGTTAAACCCCCTTCCTTTGTCTCCTTCAATATTTTTTAAAGTATGAATGGCCAGGGACTCTGATCTCTGCACTCCCACGCTCACAGCAGCAATGCTCAGGACAGCCGACGGGGGACGGTGAGCCCAGTGTTCAGGGAAAGGTGGACATGCAGACACATACAGCGGACCATGTTCAGTCTGAAGAAGGAAGGAAGTTCTGAGGGCTGTGAGAAATTAGACTAAACCATGGTCAAAGACACTGGCTACCCGAGCCACACCGGGGACAGGGAACAGCTTCCACAGAGCAAGCCGTTGAGGGATAACAAAGGTTGGATCAGATCCCCCGCACCAAAAGAGACAGAGAGAGAGAGACAGAGAGACAGAGAGACAGAGAGAGAGAGAGACAGAGAGAGAGAGAGAGAGAGAAGGAGAGAGAGAGAGAGAGACAGACAGACAGACAGACAGGCTGGAATCAGCTGTAGAAAACCTGAGCTTCCCAAGAACTTTCAAAGTAAAAGTCACTGTGTGGCCAGGGAGCACGATGATGAAAGGACCTAACTGGAATCCAGATCACTCTCACGCACATTGAAGCACTTAATTTAGATCGTACGCCTCGCTCTATTAGTTCTACTTCTGATAGATAAGGAAAACTGAATAAACTGGCTCCAAATGATGTGGCAATTTTTCACTTTGGGTGAAGCTGGGCACATTACTTAACGTCTCCATACTGCACTTTCCTCACATACACAGGAAGAATACTGCTAGTTCCTCCCTCATCTCATTTTGAGGATTATATGAGGTTGTGTGTCCAAGCACGAAACACAGCACCAGACACACAGCAAGCACTCCATAAATACGACCTCTTACATTTATACAGACTCGGCGTTGCTCCACTTGGATCTGTTGGCCACTGTAAAGCAGACGAGCTGGGCCGTAGTGTTTCTAATTTATTATCTGTTAAGATTTAACAAATTTCCTTGAAGAGGCCCTTTCTCTTCCGTTTGGTTTTGTGTTAAGATATAATATGGTCTACCAAATGCTTTGGTTGTGTTTTACACAGTTCAAAATCATGCAAAACGGCCTAAGTGAAAAATTATAGATCTGAGATCAATGACAAATTTAGCTATCTGTCAGTACTTATAACTTTAAAAACAGAATTCTGTGTGTACACCAGACAGCCCCAGTCTTGGAAGCACATTTCTGATGTATCTGCTATAAAGCACCTGACACTACTCACAGTCCATCTTTGCAAGCGAAGTACTTGGGGCACAGGGTCGAGAGAACCTGCCCAAGGCCTCCCTTAGTGATAAAGACAGAGTTTCAGCCCAAGCTGCAAATCTGTGGTGCTAGGACTAAGAACTGCTATGTGGTCAAGCTCTCTGAGTTCATGTGTGTACACAGAAAAACCCCTGGAAACCAATCACCAAGCTACCAAAGTGAGGCCCACGAGAGTGCTTCTGAACCCAGTTCCAACACCAACATGTCCTGTCCCAGGCTCTGCTGCTTCTACACACTGGTGTCCCGGCTTTCTGCTCCACGGTCAGCACACTTCAAAGACCCTTAGCACCGTCTGCTGGCTCAGGGCCCAGCACAGCCTCTCTCTGACACTAGCACCACCAGCATCAGCCTGGGCTGAGACTTTACGTTTTCAATTTGTCTCAGTCTGAAGAAAAAACCTAGCCGTGTTCATCTTCTGACCTAAGCTGTGCCTTAAATTCCTGGCCAACAGACAGAACCGGAAGTCCTGCAAACCACAGCTGCAGGAGACACAGGCGGGCATAGTGGCTCTTGGTCTAGTCTAAGACACGCCTGCTCTGCCATCATGTTATCATCTTTCATTCCTGGACTGCCAGTCATCTCAGACTGTAAATTAAAGAACTATATGGGAGCTCCATGCCACTCTGAAATACTGGCTAAAAATATCACCCCCAGCCACCTTTATTTTAGAGCAGGATAATATAATACTGTCACATCATCTCAGAAACTCTGCAATGAGACAAGTATTTTCCAAATGCTCACCACTCTCCAGACCTAGTAAAGCTCTTTGCTGAAGTACAGAGTAGTCCTGTGTCACAGGTATACTACTTGCTACAAGTCTCAAAAATGACACAATGCAGTTAACTCAAAATAGTAATACAACAAAAATGAAATCTGCACAATAAATACCAAAGAGGGAAGGAGAGCAGGTGGGACAGGAGGAGTCAAAGAAAAGGGCAGGGAAGGGGAGAAAGAGAAAGAATTTTTCTATGGTTTGGATATGGCTTGAGTGTGTCCCCTAGAGGCTTGTGTGCCAGAAGCCTGGTCCCAGGTCTAGTTATGGTGACATCTTTTAATAAAGGCCACTGAAGGCAAGCCCTTGGCAGCGATTAACGTAGTTCTCCTATGAGTCAGGTGAGCTCTGTGGAGAGGGTTGCTATAAAGGGTCCACAGGTATCATGTTATCGAACACTCTCCCCTCAGGTGGCCATGTCCCTTTCTGCTACTCTGCATTTATCAGGATGCAGCCAGGAGACTCCCCCCAGGATGCCAGGACCAGGCTGCTGGTACCCGCCAGACTCGTGAGCCCAGGAAATGTCTTTCTACCCTCATCAAACACACGGTCTCAGGTATTCTGCTACAGCAACAGAAAACGGTCTCGGACAAATCTAGTTCAAGCAAATTTCAATGTCTAAAACCCCGAAGAAAAGCCGCTCCTGGTTTCCAAGTTTTTTCACAGTCATGGCACCTACAATGTGTCTCCTCTGACCACACGTCGGACATGCGACCGAGACCCCCACGACAACTCAACAAGTAAGTATCAAAATACCATTATGGATAACTGCAATTATTTGCAATGGTCACAGTGGCTGTGAGCAGCCAAGATTCAAACTTAATTCTGTCGGCCAAAGGCCCGGGCCTTTCCCAGGATGCCACCTTCTAGCTCACCCTCCACCCCATCCAAAGCAGAACTGATAAAGAAAATAGTTTTTCTTTAAAAATTAGGACAACCACTAAAGCTTACTAGCACTGTAGATGGCAGAGATACTACAGATGTACAGTAGTATCCCTACACGTACTGAAGCTAAAGTGGCCACAAATTGGCTGTGTCCTCTCTCTCATGCTCATAAAGGTGAAGGACCACGTACAGCTGTCAATCACCACTGCACGTGAACATCCCAGAATCACGCTTCTCCCAGTGTCCCAGGACCATCCTCCACCTCGCAGAAGGGGCGAGCATCCTCTTGTTGCTGTCACCTTCCTCTGACATGCAAGCATCTATGACTTTAGAACTGAACACACGTGTTCCACATCCCACTAGTTCCTTCACTGAGTGCCAATTTCATACACGGCAGGAAGGGCAATTATCTCTTCTGTCATTTGTCCAGGTCATTTTGAGATTACCTCGTTCCAAAACCTTCACATTCTTCAATATCACACCGAATTACTTTGCAAACTGCAAAGGCTTTCATATTAGTGGTGGCATTTAATGCTCACGGAAAGCTGTGAAGTCAGCAGGGCTTCAAGTTAAAAACATAAACTATGGAGCTACACTTCCCGGGTATAAACCTCAGCTCCACCTCCTACTCATGGTGTGAACCTGGACAAGCTACTTAGCCTTTCTGAGCCCCAGTTTTAGCACATGCAAAAGGAAGATAATTTAAAAACCTGACCCACAAAGGACTCACATATGAATCAAATGAACCAAAACAGCCAAAGTACTTAATCAGCACCTGCTACTAGTAAAGACCTACTCAATCCCCACTGTTAACTTTCATCATTCTGCCAATGAGAAAATAGTCTCCACGCAGTTTAAGGACTTTCCCCAGGTCTCACAGACAGGAGACAGAGCGAAGACTCTGTTCCTTGGTGCCCACCACACTGCTTCCATGAGAAGAGACTCTGGCAGACCCGCCATCAGGTCTTTATTTCCTTCCAGGTGAATTTCATGTATGGTTTAACCAGATTATTTAAATTAATATATTGTAAATATACAAATAATTCTGTACTATGTAGGGTCTGCATGATAAAGTAACTCAGGTTAGTGAAAAACAGAAAAATGTGTATCAACTTTGAAAATTCAAAGGGGAAGCAATTCTCTAATCACCAAAGGTTTTAGGAAGGCTTGTACGGGGTGCAACTGATAAACTGTTACCCACGTGAGTCTTAGTATCCGAGTAGCCAAAGAGAGACTACTTGGACAATAGACACAACACTTCTCTTCGGCCTTGTGACTGACTGTTTTTCACCAGCTCTATCTGGCCGTTCCAGGCTGTGTCTCCATTCCGAACACCAGCGTGGCACTCTTGCAAGCACACGGCGTCGGTTTTCCAAGTCTGCCTTCTCGGTCACTGTGTTAGTTAGATTTTCAGAGCCAATGGTCTTAAGAGAGCAGATTTAATGGAGGACATTTACAAATTACAATATTCACCCAGAAGCCAAACGCAGAAGGTGCCGAATGTCCATCTAGGCACTGGAGACCCAAAAGATCCAATTGAGGGCTGGGAGCCCACAGCACTGTCCCACGTACGTCCGTGTCTGCACGTGATGGCTGGAGCCAGGAAACAATGCTCACTGCAGAGATGACAACCAGAGCTCCTCCGAAGCAACAGCAGCCATCCTCGACGACAGCAAGGCCCCGAGCTCCTTCCTCGACGAGGACAGCCGAGCCCCCTCCGGAAGAACCAGCCGCAGCAGAGCTTCTCCTGGGAAACAGCCTGCCAACTATGGCTCCCACTCTGCCTAATGTTGCATCAACTATGGCTCCCACTCTGTCTTATGTTGCATCAGCAACAACCCTCAGGTGGATCTCGTACGCCCAGCATCATACCAACTCAGTCCGGCTGGGCGTTCTGGCGCCAGTTGACCATATTAGACCCACCACAGTCACCTTCTCAGGGAGTGGACACAGCTAGGTGCCAGTGTGCACAGAGAGCTCTCACACGACAGGCCCGGGCAGTTCTCTCCCAGGACTCTGCACAAATTCCTCCCCGCCCTGCTCGGCCCCGGGGGAAACAGACGTGGCACTAACTTTGCTGGGT
>PVJO010025932.1:0-21937 GCA_004026905.1 Hystrix cristata
CATTCACAGGTCCTGGGTTAGATCTTCCAACAACTCTTTCTGGGGGACACAATTCAGCCCACAACATGCAGTAAGAAACCAGTCCAGTTTCTTACTGAAGGAATTAGTAAAAAATCTTAACTTCTAAGGTTCCAGTCACAATGGAACTCCTCCAGTAGCCTGATCTTATGCTTACATATCTGTAAAGATTTCTTTTTGATCGCTATTATACTCAGGAAAGCCAGGAAGACAGTAAGTCTCTAGTCAAGTTCTTCTCCACCCCCACCACCAACCATATAGCTTTACTGAGAAATAATTCACAAACTATAATGTAATCATTAAAGTATGCAGTTTTTTAAAAGAAAATTTAAAAAATAAAGTGTACGGTTTTTGTGCATCTACAGAACTGTGTAACACCACCACAATCAATTTTAGGCCATTTTCATCACCTCAAAGACAAACCCTGTACTCATTAACCACTGCGTCTCCGTTATTCCTCAACCTTCCTTCCCTCCAGCCCTGGAGATTTGGTTAAGACAGCTTCTGTAAGACATGGTGATTGTGATTCATGTTTTTGGATCAACTTACATAATAATGCCCAGAGTTATTGTAGAATATTGATGCTTCAAACCCACTATACCATTCTGTGGTGTTTCCTCGTTGGCCAGGATTCAGTTTTTTGAGGGAGGATGTGTCCACTTCCTCAGGGCCCAGCCTGGACTACGATGCTCTGTGACATATATTTCTGTCATCAGTCCCCTCTACTACCATCCTAAAGGCCACATTCTTAGAACGAATGGTTTATATTTTTCTCACTAAAGAGGTGATGTCTTCTCTCATTTAAATGTTTCTTCTTATAATTTCTCCTTCCACAAATGCCAACTTACCCCATAGAAGTACTAACTACAGGATAAAGAAGATCATATCATACCTTCCTTAATGAAAAAAAAAAAAAAGAAAGGCATGAGGAGAAAGAAAACAAAATACTGAGAATAGGGCAATTATTGCATAATAATTCAACAAAACTGTAGACATTATTTACACACTTCATTAACTATAGGTTGTTAACTCTAGGACTTTAACAAAATTACAGCTGTTCTAAGGAGCCAGAGTAATTATAAGCCGACCTGGTAATTTTCCGACGATGATAGCATCACTCTGAGAGAGAAAGGAAAACTACTTCCATATAAGTGTTTATTTTTAGCTGATTGTTACTGTTTTTCTTTTCTTCAAACATTATATGATGCTGTGTTTTATATATTACACCAGGAAAGAGATGGACAGTACCTTCTAAAAGTGAATTGTGAAAGAAAAGAACTAACCACATATAGGATATATTTTAACAGGTCTTTTTTCTTTATTCCCTTCCTATTCACTGCTCATCAACATGACTTATATAGATCTTCTGTTTCTAGAATTGTTCTTAGGTATGTCTAACTAGATCTCTAAGGTTTCATTTGCCTAGGATTCTGTCTTATTTTTCAATGTTCCTTCTTGTATTTTCTTCCTCCTCAAATTCTCCTCCCTTGTCTTATGTTTTGCCAATCTGTTTTCCTTCCTTTCATTTTCTCTCTAGCATTTACTCTCCCCTCTTTTTCTGTCCTGGAATCTTTAGTCCCTTATTATTCTAGGTACTTGTTATAGGGTTATTAACCATCCTGGTTAGCCCTATAATAAAACCCCTCATTCCCACACCAACAAGGATGGCTGATGATTTTTATTTGACAAGTGACCTTGGGAAATAATGTATTGACACTAAAGTGGAGTAGTACAGGAATAATTGGAATCAGTAGCACACTACTGTTGCTGATGCTTTCAATCAGTAATATTTATAAGAAAATGAAGATACAATAAAGCAAATAGGGGTCATAATCAATTATTACCAAAATTCTGATTACCAAAAGAAGCAGAGAATTACCAAAAGAAGCAGAGAATCCAAGTATGTGAGAAACAGAGAACCCAAGTATGTGTGAAAAATCAGTGTGAGAGACTGAATTGGTTGCTAGAGCTATACACTGCTTTACTTACTTTTCTCTTGTAGCTGGGACAAAATATCTGACACCAAAAGTTAAAGGAGGAAGAGTTTATTTACCTCACAGTATGTAGAGTTTTCAGTCCACAGTCAGTTGGGTCCAAGGCAGGATGACAAGGCAGAGGGACATAACAGAGAAGAAACAGTTCATGCCAGGGAGAAGGTGGCAAAGTAAGCCAGGGAAGGGGATATTAGGATGCCAGTCCCTCCTTTATTTGCTTTTCTGCTGCCACAAGGTGAGCAGCTGTTTGTACCACACTCATGGGCCATGATCTACTTATCTTGCCACAGGCCCAAAAGCAATAGTGCCAACTGACTATGGACCAAACCCTTCAAAACTGTGAGTCAAAAATAAACCTTTTGTTTTTTTTGGTGCTGGGGATTGAACTCAGGGCCATTGTGCTTGCTACATAAGCGCTCTACCACTTAAGCTAAATCCCCAACTCCAAACCTTTAATCCTTTTAAATTGGTTATTCAGGAACAGTAAAACCTTGGATTTTGAGTAACTTGCTCCACCAGTGTTCTGCAAGACGAACAAACATTTGTAATAAATTTTAACTTTATAAGCAGGTGCCTTACCAAGTTCATCTCCCAAGCACTGTTCCCCTTCCGTCATGCCGAAGAGGTGAGGCTTTATTGGGAAGGCATGAGAATCCGAGAGAGCTGTAAATAAGGCCATGGCATGATCATCTTTGAATTTCAGAATAACTCTGGCTTCATTGTTAAGGATGGCAACTCCAGAGTCAGAAAGATCATGTAGATTAGTAGTGATTCAGGTAGGAGAATGCACATGAGAATAATTTGGTGATTTTCTAGGGCCCACTCCAGACCATTTAAATCAGAATTTCTGTAGATGAGTCCAAGCACTAGCAGTTTCTAAATCTTCTCAGGTGACTCCAATGAGAAAAGAAAGTTGAGAATCACTCACATAACTTAGTCACAAAATGGAAAAAGAGCATAGATGTAAGAGCTGAGAGAGGCAGAAGAGGCAGTGAAGAAAGCGGGGAACTGGATTACTCATAGGACCTGGTTAGTCACTGAAGTCGGGAAGAAGGAAAACTGACTTTGCTGATTTGTCAGAAGGTCCCTCATCCCAGGAGCACTGGTCACCCTACAGGATAATGAATCCCTTCACTGAGATAAGCAATACCAGATCAGAGCATGATTGGGAAAAAGGTGATTACATTTAAACATGCTAACAGCTGCCACATATTGGTAACAAATGCCATTTTAAAGCTCACAGCTGAGGAACAAATGAGTTAATCCCCCACATGAGGTATCCCTCACATTCTTTAAATTCCTGGAACCACAGCTGTGAGGGCCAGCTACCCTCCCACAAGACTTAGAAATTAGGAAGCAGAACCAGCCCCACCACCTGATGTCCCATTATAAAATGGGGCTGAATGGCACAGGCTGTTGCCTTTTGCAGGAGTAGGATGCTCATGCAGGATTATTAATTCCCTAGAACAAGGGCAGCGGCTGGGTTCAGTTTGCCTCCTATTCTCAAAGTTAAGGGAGAGAGCTGTCATTACTCACGGGTTTGTGGTTATCTAATGTGCCACTTTCTGTGAAGACAGATGTGGGTGCTCTCCGGTCTCTGTACTACCAGAGAAGTACCCTAGGAAGAGAGGGCATGATGGGAACTGTCAGGTGAAGCAGGGGTCAAGATGGTTCACATCAAATTGTGGTTTCCAAGGGGTTCAGAAGACACAGTCTACATAAGCCTGAAGTCCTAGGAGTTGGCTGTGGTGAGTATACCATAGTTGGAGTTTTGGCTTTGTCTGGGAATGCCACAAATTAGGCAAAAAGGGACACACATCCGAGGAGTTGGATAATGGGAACTTGCAGCACCCAGAGTTCTGCTTAGGAGAAAATCCCTCATCAGATGATGCTGTCCACCTCCAACTGTCCATCCGAAGTACAAGGACAATGAGCTCGGTCTCACAAGGCCACCTCTACTCCCTGGCCATTACCAGCAGGGGATATAATCAGAAGACATAGGTGTGTGTGCATGTATGTGCATGTGTGTGTGAACCAGTGCACACCCTATTCTGCTGCAGTTGTGAGAAGAGAGGAGAGAGAGAAGGAGGAAAAGAGAAAGCATAAAGTGGATATGAAGCTAAAGCTTTAAAAAGAATATCACTAAATCTTAAGGATAGGAAGTCACTGTATTTTAACAGTTAGCAGTAACCATTTTAACAGTTAAAAATGACCAAAAAGCTGTATTATTGGGCTTAAATCAGTAAGGAAATTCATTTTCTGTGGAACATGAGATTTGGTCATAGCATCTATTCCCACATTCTAAGTCTGTGGAGAGGCCAGGGTAGAAAAAAGTCTGGAGAGCAAAGTGGGTCCCCCAACCTCTTTGGATGTGTCCACCTCACTACAGTGTCGTGAGAAACAGAGAGAACCCGGCGCTGTGGCGCTCCTGATTCCTGACCCCCAGACATAGAGAGATAGTAAATTGTTGTTTTAAGTGGCTAGTTTCGGCGTGACTGGTTATGTGGCAAGACATAATGAAAAGAGTTGTTCCGAGCTGGGCTAAGGCAGCCAGACCTTTCCATCTGACTCACTGGTTAATTACTGGATGCAGACTGCCCCGGGGAGAAAGCATGACTTAGAGGAGGCAGATCTGGGGAGCCGGGCAACCCCAAAGAGGACAACCAACTGGAGGCTAGTTTCTAGCAACATTCTCAGCTAACGTGAGTCTGGACAGCTCATCGCAGCTTTCTTCATAAGGTGGGTTGAGGCTCCTGTGGGCCTCTAGAAAGAGGCTTGCAGGAGCTAATAAGGTAGAAACCAGAGTTTGATAAGCCTGGAACTTCTCTCCATGTCTTCTCTTTCCTCATTTTACCCAGGGTGGCCTCCTTTTAAATATTGACGTTGTGGGGCTGTGGGGCATAGAGTAAGCTCAGTGGCAGAGCACTTGCCTTGCATGTATGGGGCCCTTGCTTTGATTCCCAGTACAGGACAAGAAGCTGGTATTTCCAGGGTTCCCGGACTTCCTCATCCATATGGGAGAAGAAAAGCCAGGGATAAAAGTGCCCATAAAATCAAGGGAGAAGAGGGCATTAGGAAAAAGGCTGTGGGCAGTAAGTTTTCACTGAATGTATCCTTGAGGGAAGTGACAGAAACCAGCTTACACAAGATTTTTTTTTTTTTAATTTTGAGACAGGGTCTTGATAAATTGCTTATTTGCCCAACCTGCAGTCCATACAAGGCAGCCTCCTGAGGCCCAAAATGGGATGGAGGACACAGAAAGTGAAACCGCAAAGGCAAAAATGACAGGCATTCAGCTGAAAAAAGTTAGATGTACTCATGATTGGTCGCCCTCTTAGCAATTTAAAACACATTATAGATGTTTGGATATAGTACTGAATTTTAAGGATAGTATCAGAGAAACTACTACTCTTCTTCCATAAGAGCTCTTGGTGCCACTGACGTATCCTAGCTAGAGACCACTGGTCTGATTCAGTAGAATATTAACTTTCCTAGGAAATTACATTCATTGACAACATCGACGTCAGTATCTTGGTTGTGAAATTGTATAACAGCTTTGTAGGACATTATTGTTGGGGACAGCTAGGCAAAGGCTATCTTTTATTTCTTATAATTTCATGTGAATCTACAATCATCTCGAGATAAATATTTAAAATTACATTTACTTATTCATATTTTACTTATTCCATTTGAAGGAGTCAGAATGTACCACCCTGAAATATGCTGCTCTGACATATTGGCTATTTTGAGTTAAAAGCACCTAAAAAACAGACACAAGATGATCACTCTCACCTGTTTCTTAAAAGCAGGAGACAAAATTCTCATATGAAAGATAGCCTCCTTGTACCACAGAGAAAGTATCGTTCTTATGGATGTGGAGTTAAGGTAAAGGGAATCTGTACAAACATCTCTTCTTAAACTAACCTTTATCTCCCCAGTCACTTCTTTACTCAATTGCCTGCCTTTTTATAATTTACTACTCTCTGCCCAATTTAGTACCTAAATTTCAACTCTAACTGTATCTTTGGGTCTTCATTTCCTTAGGAGGGCTCCCACACCATGTAAAATCATATTACATTTACATGCTTTTCTTATGTTGCTCTGCATTATGTTGATTTAAAGCTAGGGCCCAGATGAAACACTCTAAGAGGCTAGAGGTGAAATTTTACATCCCCTCCACACTTACGATAATTGAATTTGAGGCTTTAACAATGAAAGCAGAGTTCCCCAGAAAAACAGGGCTACTCTGTATTCTTACAAAGACAAAAGCTTTGAGTCACCTGATCTACCATGTCTTGGATCTTCTGTCAAATACAGCTGTTGTTACCTCATTGACTAAGGAAGAATAAATTCAAGGTCAAGGAGAGAAGTCCCAGACCTTGGAAAGCTAGAAAACGAAATAAGCCATAGTTCTGTCTGTCATGTGAGCTGTGTGGCAGTTTACTTCTTGCACTGATATGGTGATAAAACTGCTCTGCACAATGGGCAATGTTCTACTGACAGATTTTTTTAAATCCTTGTATGTTGCTGCTCTCATAGAAGCTTTTCAATTAATGGAAATAACTGGTTTATTTGTCATTAGAATAAAGTAGTAATTAACAAGATAAATCCATCTTAACAGGCTCTTTAGGGGAACAACACCTGCTCCAAGATCCCAGAGGAAAAGGGGGAATTAAAATACATGGCGCCCAAAAACATTCCTTGATTGAAAATGCCTCATGGCTAACTGAATAGAAGTGAGTCCATGGAATATGTGTAAAATGCACAAAGTTCTCATGTCCTTTTCCCCCCTCAGACTACTTTACTTTTATCTCGATGCCCTCACTTTCACATGAAGAAATGAAGAAATGGCTTGGAAGGCTCAAGCTACAGAACAAATATACCTCTTAGTCTTGTATACAAAACTTTCGCTGATAGGCAATGTATTCTTTATTCATATCCTTGAAAATTACTGTTTAAATAGTATCATTTTGGGATAGAATGTGTTTCATATGCAAAGAATCTGGATGCCCTTCTCTACATGTAATTATTACAGTGAGGACTGGAACTATATTTTTCCATTTTATATGTGAATATCAGCAGCTTAAAAAGCAGCACTACGCCAGAGACTAAACAGAATATAATGAACAATTCTAAGTTCATGATAGTCATAGTGAACAGGTTCAGATTTAGAACAATATTAGAACTGATGTTAGTACTGATGATACAGTTTATGCCTAATCAACTTCAATGAAATCATTAGTGTGTGGGACAAACTTAATGCACATCACTGCCAAATATAATCATGTTTATGGAAAGATGGGAAGTCATTATAGCACAATTTCACACCAGAAATCATACTATCAAGACCCCAAAAATTATATGTAAAAATAGTCACTTTCCTAGGCATAGTCTCTTATATCTTGATCACACATGAAAAATTGGTTGATGAAGATCTAAAGCAGAAACACAGCTCCCTCATTAAACAAGCTGTTTTGTTATATCTGGCTCCTTAAATGATCCTACTAATTATAAGCGAGTAAAAAGGGTGTATCAAATTAGATTTAGAGGAATTTAAAACAAAGGTTCTAGTACATTTAGATAGCTGCTTGCCAGAATCTATGCATAAAGTACATTCGGATTTGTTGCAATTATTTATCTTTGACTCCTTTCAAAGTGAACTGTTGAATATCCTCCCTAGTGGAATAAATTCCCCTGAGCCTATTCTTGGGTCAGGATAGCAGCTAAAAACATCATTGGAAATGCCCCCTTTTTATTCATCTATGCTGACCCAGGTTCACAGCCTGAATTTATTTTTGCTGGGCAGTTGTGTGATGTTCAGGAAGCTGTACGATTTTCCTGAGCTTCAATTTCTCACCTGTGAAATGAGGGTAATGTAGAATTCAGAGGTAACTGTACACAAAGCACAAAATAGAACTAAGCCACGATGAGCCCTGAATCAATACTTGTTGCCTCAAACACAGCAGATCAATGAGCTTGATTTAAAATTTCTTTCTACTTTAGATGATTTCGTGATAATAAGCCTGAGACCAAATGTTATAGTCATTAGGGCCTCACTTATCTCTAACAAATGCTTCGAAAATAGAACATGGAAGGCTTGGCTTTTATAGTTAAAAAACAAGACAGTGCCCTCTAGTGGTAAACATACAAAACAACCAAAGGCCTTTTTTTTCCCCCCCTCACTCCTTAGGATTCAGACTGCAATTGATCACAGAAATGAGATATAAGATTATAAGATCAGATGTAATATTTGAACTAGATTTTAACCTTCATGGTTTCCTATAAAACACATAACGGAAAATCTTATTCTTTTATTGTACAAAAAATTGCAATGTAAACAAGCCACGAAAGACAGACAGAAAAAAAATTTTTTTTGTCAGTCATATGTGAGCCACTTTTGTCTTTACATAAATGATGAAGGATTACACTAAAGTTATTTCAGTAGTACTGTAAGTTGAATGGACAGACTCGTTTGCATTTGCATGCAGTAATATGTAGTTGCTTATTTCACAGATTTTCTTATTGTCTCTGATAGTTTGATTAAAAGGGAAACTTGCAATAGAATCTGCTCTAGTGACTCTCTCTAAGCACTTAGCTGTTATTTACAGAACTTTCCTTAACTGGACATCAACAGGGCTGGTTCTCATCCAACTTCTGCTCTCATGGTCTTCTTTCTGCCAACACTACTGCCTCTGAAATTTAATCAGTGCAGTATAAAGATGACTAAAAAAGCATGAACTCTGAAGCCAGGCTGAGTTTAAATCCAATATTCACCATTTATTGATTGTGTGAGCTCTGTGCTCAGAGAATAACACCCCAAAATATGCCACCTGGAACTGAGAGCCCCTGGGGAGCAGCAAATGCAAGGAAAGGCCTTCTCCCAAGTTGCTCTATCCACCTACAGACCAGATGGGCCAGAGAGGACTATCATTATCTTCACATCTTTTACTGAGGCAGCTTATTAGCCAAGGCAGATCAAACTCTCCATAGAGGAAGAAACTGAAAATCGAGTATCACACCTGGAGCCCAGAAGAAACTTTTCTCAGGCCATTGCGTATTCTCTGGGTTCGTTATCTTTCTTAAAAATCACTACACCTCTAAAATTGCTTGTAGCTCCCGCCACTCACTTTCCTTTCCCTATGAAGAGGATATCAAAGCCTCAACTATGTAGCTCCTCCTTGAGCTTCGTATCTTGTATGGCTCCCATGCACATATGAATGTTAATAAATTTATTTTGTTTTTGAGGTGGGGGTCTTGCCCAGGCTGGCCTAGAATCCTGGATCCTCCTGCCTCAGCCTGCCAAATAGCTGGGACTACAGGAATGTACCACCATATTCAACTTTTGTTAATAAATTTGTATGTCTTTTCTCCTATTAATTTATTTTTCATTTGTTGCAGCAGACTCAATTACTGAACCTTTAGAGGGAAAGTTTGAACTTCCATATAATTGCCAAATACCTTGGGAAATAAAATCCTGACTAAGAGCCAAAAGAAATAATAGCACAAACAGATCCACAAGGAATCCAGATATTAGAATTGTTAGGGACAAACTGTAAAACAATAATGGTCCAAAAATAAACACAGAGACCCTAGTCACATGAAGTTTATAACAATGTTTTCATCATTGTTCTGACTTTTAGTTACTGTTAATCTCTTACTATGCTTAATTTATAAATTAAGCTTTATGATATGTATTTTTAAGGAAAAAATATAGCATACGTAGAGTTTGGTATTACCCAAATTTCCAGGCATCCACTTGGGGTTGTGGAATGTATCCCTTACCCATAAGGGGGGACTGCAGTATTGTCCTCACCATCCTCTTCTCAACCTCCCTATTGACATTGTTTATCTCTATCACGTTTCACCTGGAGTCATTCACTGGATCCTTAAAGGAGTTTCTAGCTTCAGGTTTACCACCCATGGATGGATCTGTCATTACTGCCTGAGCTTTTCACTTCCCTCATTTGAATTGTCTCTCATTGTCATTCTGCCCAATTTATAGAGTGTTTTGACTCAATTCCTTCTGTATCTTATCTTGTGTCATTCACACTGTAATATTACATATGTCTTAGGATAAATATATTTGCATACAGAAACTCTTCTATGATAACCAGGAACTATAAAAGTGCTTCAGGATGGGATAGTAGAAAGAGTTGTAAGTTGAGTAGACAGGACCAAGTAGAGCAGCACATGCCTGTAATCCCAGCTACTTGTGAGACTGAGGTGGAAGGACTGTGAATTTGAGGTCAACCTGGGCAATTTAAGTGAGACCTGTTTCAAAAAAATAAATAAATAATAAGTTTAGAGTTGGCAAAATTGGAGCAAGGCTTTCCACTGTCTGTCTTATGTTGTTGAGCTGTGAAGTGTGTGTCATATATATGCAAAAGGCTTAAAAAACACCTCTGTTTCTCTGCCTCCTCCACTGAAGAGGAGAAGCAGTAGTGTCTCGGAGCAAAGGCTCAGCATCTGACAGATCTGGGCTTAATCCCACACCTCTGCCCACCAGCTGCTACATATTTTCTGAGTCTCAACTCCTCCTCTGTCATTTGGGAATGACCATCCTCAAAACAATGCTTTTGGGTGAATATTAAGTGTGATAACGTTTGAAATGTGGTTAACACAGTGCTTCCTCTAAAATTAACAATGATTTATATACACAGACATTTGTCTATATTACTAACAGATGGATATGCATATAGGTGTGTGTGCATACGATTAATACTGTGTTGAAATAATCAGATGATGTGTTTGTGTATATTTCTCTGTCTACTCAAGTACCCAACTCTCTCTACTCCCATTCCCAGATAGTAAGCTACTATACTTTATTCATATATTTATCTCCAATACTGCCGTATTGTAGTTGTTCAAAAATATTTGTTACGTTGTTGATAAACTAAGGATGGCCAGTTCTTTAAAGCATTTGAACAGGATAGGGGGACTCAAAAACAGTAACATTCCCAAACCTTTCAGTTTAGTCATTCGAACCCCTAAGGTTTACAAGTAGATTTACAAGCTACTTCTTTCCCTTCCTCCTCTCCCCATGAAGACCAGAAAAGTATCTACGGACTGATCTGAGCCAAAGTTAGAGAATCTTTTCTGAGATGCAGTTCAAGGCTGACTGAAGGACAAATTCTACGCCTGAGTTAGCCTTATCAGTGCCCTTCCCACCACTCAGTTTCTCCAAGTATTTGTACTTGTGAGGCTTCTGATATAAACTAGACAGAAGTTTGCTGCTCATAGTTGGCTGATACTTTGTGAAAGCCCAGATTTTGATAAACAGCACAAGTAGATAAAACTTAGAGCTTTCTGTGGACTCACTTTAATGATATCACTTCTGTGCCTTGCCTCTCTCCATTAGTGGTTTGGCTTAACATTGAAGTTGTGACTACTGAGAGCCCTTCCGAGTACAGTATATTAGTGAGCTTTCCTGTTGCTGAGACCAAAAACCTCACACCCTCAAAGAAGGAAAAGGTTTATTTGACTTATGTTTTCAGAGGAGTCAGTGTATGGGTTAGCTAGCTCCAAGGCAGGAATATCACAGCAGACAGCCATGGTGGAGCAAAGCTATTTAGCTTATGGTGGCTGGGAAGCAGAGCAGGGGACCAGTGCCAGAGAGAAAGCAGTGAGGAACCAGATATGGGCTCCAAAGTCACACCTCCATGACCCATCCAGGCACACCCAGAAGCATGCTTATTAATCCCTGAGATGGCACCTAAGCCAACAAAGTTGTCACATAGAGTAAAACTTCATAAGGCAAAATATCTTGTGCCTGAGAGGTCAGCTCTAGTATCCATTACCAGGCAATACTAATGCCTCGTCCTCCTGACACTGAAATAGCAGCTCCTAACTCACCTTGTCCTTCACATATTTTTTACTAATGAACATATTCATAGTAAGAGTTCCAAAAAAGAAAACTGTCTATGTTTGTTAAAGTATTTTTAAACTATATTTTAATCTGATTAATTTATCTAAGTGCAGCTCTGTGTGTGTGTGTGTGTGTGTGTGTGTGTGTGTGTGTGTGTTTGAGAGAGAGAGGGAGAGAGAGAAAGAGAAGGAGAGAGAGAGAGTTGTCCTGGATTATTCTTTTCTAGGCATATTTTTTAGTCAGCTGGAAAAGCTGTGACCATGACACTGGATATGTGACTCTTTATGTGAAATTTGCTGACAGTGCTATCTATGCCATTGAAAAGCCATCTGATCCATTCTTACTTTCCTCTACTGCTCCTCTAATTTTTATAAACATGCCCTCTTGTTTGGCCAATGTGTATGGAGTACTATAGGGGAAATGTTCAATCACAAGCAGCCTGCCTTTTCCTGTTATGACAGGGGGCGTTTGAATTTGCATTAAAAAGACCAGAGCTTTTCTTTAAAGGAGGAGCTAATCCACAGCTGCTTTGGGGAAAATCCATGACCTCACTTCATTGGAAATGGTTTTCTGCCACTCCTATGGCAGGTTTCTGCCACTCCCTATGGTCTGAACTCCTGGAAGGTTTTTAAGCATTTTCAGAAATACAGTGCATGGCACACAATGTTGTCTTGCAGATCTCGGATAATCTTTTTCCAGCCAGGATTATGGCAGGTAAGAAATAACTTGGACTTTCAAAACAGTGTTGTCCACTGGAGGATGGTAAGGTAAATCTTGCCATTAGATACATGTTATTTGGCTTACATGATGCTTTCAAAATCAGGACTTAAAAAAAAAAATATGAAACATAGTATCTGGTTTCTCAGAAAAATAAACAGATAGCAACATAGTGTCCATATTCCTGCATGTCACTGAGGGGCAGGAGCTGCGCTCCAGTGTCCCCTGTAGATGGGGAGAGCTCTCAGTTCACTGAAGACCCTACCTCCTACCGGCCCAGCAGACCCACATACTATCTGCCTATTCCACACAGGCGTTTGAATAAATAGCTTCTTTAAAATGCTGTTTATCTCTCATATTTAAAAAATTGTTCTGTTGGTACTCATCTCATGTAAGTCAGATTGTTGAATTTGTATAGTTTTGTTCTTATGGAAACTTCTTTTCTAGATGGTGCTACTGTCTTAGAATGCTAAGTTCATTAAGTTCTTCATGTTATATTCTCCATATTATGTACATATACTTTATCTTCCAAACTATTTGTCTTAGTTATTTTTCTTGTTGCTGAGACAAAATACCTGAAACCCAAAGCTAAAAGAGGAAAGGTTTATTTAGCTCACAGTTTGTAGAGGTTTCAGTTCATAGTTGGCTGGCTTCAAGGCAGGATGGCACGGCAGAGGGGCCTTGCAGAGGAGAAAGAGTCTGTGGTAAAGCAGGCCAGGCAGAAGGAAGCAAGTTGCAAGCAAGTGACAAGGGACAAGTGACAATAGCAGCTACTTTCTGTCCCTTTATATTCTATCTAGGCTACCCATCCTTAGGGTGGGTAGCACTCACAACCAGAACCAATCAGTGGACTAATTTAGTAAGCACACACCCTTAATTCCAGCATCACACACTCTGGATCCTGCTACCTCTAAAAAGCACCCCCATGACCCCATGAGGCTTTGGGGGGACATCTTAGACACAAACCATAACACTGCTTTCTAGTCTTAGAGACAGTAGTTACTTGAAACTTGATAGGTGTCTTACAGGAGGTGTCAATATATTGTGAAAAGCAGTCTTTAGTAAACTTTTATTAGAGGTTTTTTTTTTTTTAGGTTTATTCATTGATTTACTTCTCTGAATTTCAGATTCCCTCAGTTTCTGACCTCCAGGCAAAAGTGGATGAGTGGAGATCTGCCACATTATTGAGAGAATCTACAGAGGAGGCAGCTGATGCAGCCCTCCAGGGAGAGAAGTCATCATTAGCAGCAAGAACAGTAGAAGGACTTACTAGGTCCTTTTCTTTTCTTAGAGCAATAAGGATTGATCTCTCTCTCTCTCTCTCTCTCTCTCTCTCTCTCTCTCTCTCTCTTCCCCCCACCCCTTCCATACCTGGCTTCTTACATTCCAACTTCACAAGCGAGTTTTTTTCTTTTCTGAACTAAAAGATGAGAACAGAATGTTCTTTGTACTTTCATTATGTAGAAATTAAAAATCATCAAATTTAACCCCAAACATTTCCTTCTACACCCTTTCCCCAAATTTGTCTACTATCTACATCAGTAATATGCATGTTTTCTCTACGAGTGCATACGTGATTATTCCAACATGAAACATGGAAGTACCTCCCTGCCCCACAGAGCCGCAGAGAGTACAGGCTAAGAACTAAGGATCTTCTTGGTCTTTGAAATCTCTCCCATAAAATTCTTGAATCTTGCACAGTTGAAAGCCAGGTAAATAGGAGCAGCCTTACAGACCAGTAATAAGTTCTTATAACACAGCGGGACAGATGCCACAAAACAGGTATGAAGGAAATGCAGGGAGGACACAGGGGAGGAATAAAATGTTCTGCAGAATTTCCAAAAGCAAATTCTGGGGAGAAGAGGAACAAGGTCTGGAAGATGATTAACAGCTTTGCCCAGCGGAGGAAGTGAGGTGGGTGCTCTCAGCAAGGAAAGACCATACATAAAAGTCCCACGTCTCAACCGGCATGTAGGCTGCTGAGACAACACTGGGAAGGGCAATGTAACCTAAGCAGAAAGTAAATAATACCAGGGCATTTGCAATAGTCTATTATTGTAAGAAATGCAGACTAAACTCAGGTGGTGGCAGAAGGGAGCAAGAAGGGGGCTAATTCAGGATTCAAGTAGGAGATGAGGGACTGGCAGCAGTTAAGGTGACTGAAGTTTGCACCCTGAGAGAGTTGCCGTGTGCTAACACAATTATCAGAACAGAAAAACCCAGCAGGCAGCAAATCTGGGGTCAGCCATCAGGGTCTAGACACCATCAGTCAGTCTACTGAATGACCATTTGCTAAACCCAAACAAATGTTCTTCACCTTTTTCTGATACAAACACCTTCTTCTCTTCCTTCACATTCTCTTTTCTCTTAGTTTTCAAGTATGATATTGGGAAATACACATTTGATCATCTTCCAATTTCTTGCCCCATGATCTCTAAAATCCTTGCAATTTTCAAAGTGGTGTCTTTTTTCTATTCTTGGAAGTAGACTGATAGCTGGCAGCCCCTTAGGTAGCTCCAGGATGGGGGCTGGTTACAGAAAAGACCAAGACAGGACTAAGGACTTTCAGCTCTACCCCCTAACCTCTGGGGAGAGAAGAAGGGCTAAAAGTCAAATTGATCACCAAAGGCCAATGACTTAATCAATTATGCCTATGTAATGAAGCTGAGATAGAATAGATAAATCAGAAAGGTAGGAGAAAAACAATGAAACTATAATTTTTAAAATGTACTTTAAAGAAACTCACAGCTTCAAGATACAAACAGTTACTCAAGGTTGCAATGAGTTTTTTACCCTATTCTGTTTTCTTCCAGGCTTCTTACTCCTAAATTCCTAAGCATATTAAAAATACAATAAGTGTATAAATTGATCCCGTGCTTTTCTTCCAGTACTATAAATCTATGAATTCTACAGACTTCCACCCTCAAGGAAAGAGTATTATTCATTGGGTACCATATTTCTAAACTTCAAACCCAAGTGAATGGTTGCTTTTTAACCTACCTACGTAATGGGTAACCTGACAGACACTAGGAATACACATCCTAGATTAGACACATCCAGTCTGTGGCCCATGGACAACATGTGGCCCTTGACAGTTAGAATGTGGCCCCACAAAATTGTAAACTTTCAACATAATTATGTGACTTTTAGCAATATTTTTCATGACCCAGTTGTGTGGTGCTTCAGCAGGGACTGTGTAGGTGGCAAAGGAACACTGTGGGGAGTGTGCAGTACCATGCTGACTCTGCCTCCCGCATCCTCACACAGTCCAATCGAGGGCCTCCCGCCTGTGTGGATAATAGTATTTCGCTCCTACACGTGTGTGTGTCTGGGAAGACAAGTGTTTATTGTTACTAAGCAGACATGTAAGTTTTCTTATTTAATTGTAAGTTGGGCAATCACTTCCATTGAAACAGACATTGCTGCCTTAGCGTCACAGAAACAAGGCCAAATATCTCACCAGTTTTATATTTATGTCATCCTCTTTTTTAAATGTTGTAATAATAAAAATGGCATAAAAAGGAAGTTTTGCTACATATACATGAACTACATTGTGTATTTTTGTATGCAGCCCAAGACAATTCCTTTTCACTCAGTGTGGCCCAGGTAAGTCAAAAGGTTCACACTCATGTCCTAGATCATCTGTCTTGAGGATATCCCCAGGAACGCACTAGTAATTCTTAAGCCCAGACCACCCTGGAGCTCCTGCCCTCCTTTCTGAGTGTGTTCTTCTTTTATTCTATGTAATCCATCTGCCAGTGTCTCGCATTGATGGGTCCTGAAATGATTTTCTGTGAAAAGTGATGATGAACTGCTCCACGGTTGAGGAGCAGTTGAGAGTTGAGATCCCCATCTCCTCTTTGGGGGGAACTCCTTAAACCCCATCTAGAGACAAAGCCTCCATAAAACTCCAAAAGGACAGAGGTCAGAGAGCTCCTGAGTGCTAACACAGAGTCGCTGAGGGCAGTGAGCCAGAGAGGGCACAGAAGGTTTGCCTCTGTGCTCTTGTGCCTTTCTCTTTGCATCTCTTCATCTGTATCCTCTGTAATGTTCTTGAAAACAAAACAGTAAACATCGGTGTTTCCCTGAGTTCTGAGACGATCAAGCAAATTAATCAAACCCAAAGAGGGAATTATAGTCACCTTGATTTATAGCTTGCTGGAACTCACAGCCTGGGGTTTGTAGTTGTCTTCTCAAATATGGGGCTGTCTGCGGGATCTGATGCAAAGTTCAGGTTGGTGTCCAGTCTGGGCACAATTGAATTAAAGGACATCCGCTGGTATCTGCTCCTGTGTAATTAATTGCTTGCTTGCTGGCGAGGAAAAATCCTCACATTTCTTGAGGTCATCGATATCTTCAGTGCTAATGATTGTGATGTCAGAGCAGAGAAAAAGTAGTTTTTGTTTTCTACATCAAGATATCAGTCTTCTAAATTTCCTCTTATTTATCTAGTCCCTCCCTTCCTGGCATATGGAGAAAAAAGGAGACACAACTGGGAGTTTCTGATGTTGACTCTATGTTCTCTCATTCTCTGACAATTTCCCACCTCACAGGTCTTCAATTACTGGCCGTGGACTCATAACTTATAATTCCAAGGTGCACCCTACATCTCACACATCAGTTTCAGACCTTTCTGTGCAACTGTCTAGTGGACATTTCCTCCTGGTGTGTTGTAGGCACCTCAATATAAAACTGTACTCACCGTCCCCCACCAAACCCTGCTTCTCACATACATGTCACTAAGCAAATGATTCCTTCATCCACAGGTCATCTTGACTCCTCTGGATTCTTAACACCTATGTGTGCAGGGGCCATTCCAATTATGGTTGCCTCCAGCATATCGAGTGGTTCACACACAGCAAACACTCAAACACTGGTGCAATAAGCAAAGGAGGAAGAAAAGGTCCTGAGGATTCTGTTTTTGTTTTTTTTTTTTTTCCTTCACTCTGAGGGAATAAAAGTCATCTTCAACTCTTTTCCCATCCCATTGTAGCCTAAACTAATCAAATCAGGCACCGGTTGCTTCAGAAAGCTTTCCCTGACCACTATATATCTTCCTTCCCTGGTCTGTTAATTATTATAACTTCCTGCACACACTTTAACCACACCATAGAGCACTGGTGGTGATCCTGTGGCACGTGTGCTGCAGCGGGCACACAGAGCCCCTCTGTCCGCACGCGAGCCATGTCACCCCAGCTAAGGTTTGACAAATTATCAGCATGCATACAACAGTAAAGGTCACATTAATTGTGCAAAAGCATGCCAAATGCAAACTTTTACCTTTCAATAAAAAGAGAAAGATGTAAACTGCCCATGGTGATGCTATGGAGGTGACCTTGCCTTGGAACACACGTGAAGGGCAAACTATCCAGTGCTGATAGGGGCATAGACAGAAGATAGTTTTGGGTATGACACCAAAGAACATGGGGGCTTGCTGTACACACCCCATCTAAAAAAAGAAAAGCTAATAACTGCTATGTAGAAATGCTGGCTTGGTGTGGCCAGACATGATATTTTTTTTTTTCCACCAAAAGAAGTCAGAAATCTTAATTTTGAATGAGAAATCTACAGCACAGATGCTCCTCAACTTACAGTAGGGTTATACCTGATAAACTGATTGTTAATTGAAAATATAAGTTGAAAATACATTCAACACACCTTATGGAACACTGTAACACAGCACATCTCAGAGTGTAGTATCAGATTTTTCTCCTCATGATCACGTGGCTGACTGGAAGCTGCAGCTCCCAGCTGCCCAGCATCACAAGATAGTATCTACCACATATTAGAACAGATAAAATTCAAAATTCAAATCATGGCTCCAACTGAATGCATATGATTTTTGGACCACTGAAAAGTTGCAAGTCAAATCATTCTATGTCAAGGAGCATCTGTATTTTAAATACTGATCAAAGCAAACATTAGGCCAGATTTAGGCCTTGATTTGACAATTTGTGACTTCTGGTACAAAGCACTGAAGAATGTTGCCTTATAAACTATGAAACTGTGGAGATACTGACCATGGGAAGAAAAATGGAGGCTACAATTCAAGATGAGAGTTAAATAGCAAATGAGGAAATGTATCTACAGGAACATAATCATCACTCAATAGCTGAGTTAAATTAGTGAAACATGTTTTGAAGAAAAAGGAGAACAAAGGGAGCTGTCAGGTAAAGAATATTGAATCAAGTCCTGGTTTTGATTTTAGAGCAGAAATGAGAAATGTGTATGAAAGAGGTCCAGCAATGGAAAATGAGAGGTTTTTTTCAACACTATTGTATAATCTTTTAGGTACTTATATATTCTCAACTATAAAACCTACTGCAGAGGAAGCTAATATCATAGAATCCAAATATGAAAATTCATCCACATCAATACCTCAAAAATTCAACTTGAGAATGAATCACAGAATTTGGAAATCTGATTTTAATTAAGACCTGAACTATATTTTTAATTATATTGAAATTACTTTTCACTTGAGCACTATAAAACACCATGTGAACGTACCACTTCATTAAGTCCCAACATGACCCTATGAGGTAGATTAGTATTCCCATTTTTGTAGACCAAGGTTTGTAAAGCTTCATCTATCACTTGCTCGTTTGATAAATATTTAATTTAGAATGCCGAGTACATATAGTAGTGAACAAAGCAGGCAAAACCTCCTATCTTAGTGGAGTTCAAAGCCCAGGCTTAACCAAGTCAGCCCCAGGACACAGTAAACAGCCTTTATTTCAGACATAGCACTGTTCTTGAACCTAGACCTCCCTTTAAGCTTCAGCTACTAAGTTTCTATGAAGTGGGCAGCACTCTTTAATAATGACAGTTATTTAGAGGAACCAGCAGTGCAGACCTATGACTCAGTGGATGGAAGTTCTCAGGGCAGCTGAGTAGCTCTTGGGCCACTCACCAGCCATGTGACCTCAGCAGACGACCCCTCTGGGGTTGGTGTTCCATCTTTGACAACAGAGGTGACAATGTCTTCTCTGTGCACAGAGAAACTGCTGTGAAAACACAGCAGGATATAACACGATAGGGTGGAATTGTGTATAAAATCATATGTACACATTTGTGTGATGCTAGACACATTATATGAATGGTTTTCAAGTAGCAAATAACAGTCATTTTAAAAATAAAGACCCACTCAGCAATGGTGAAACTTGTAGCAATCTCAGAAAATTCGCAGGGGTGTTTTGGGTGACTGAGTTCACTTTAAGGTTGTTGGTTTAAAGAGAAGTGTTATTTAGTCACCCTTAGAAACACTTAAGTTGCAGGCAGCAGAGGGACCTGAGCCAAGAGACCCAGACACAGTAACAGCCACTTCTGAGAGCTCACATCAGCTGGGCAGGAAATAAGTGGGCATTTTCTCATTTATTCATTGAACAAATATTTACTGGTTGCCCACCATGTACCTTTTGTTCATTGCTATATTCTTGGTGCCAGAACAAACTCGTTGCCCTGAAGAGGTTTCCACTGTAACAAGGCAAAATAATTAATGTATAGAGGTGTTTATGTTAGGCGGTAAGTGCCACAAAGAAGAATGAAACTAGGCAATAGAGGGCAGGATGGAGAGAGGGAGACTGTATTAGTCAGGATAATTAATGCCAGCTGTCTTAACAAACAAACTCTGCAATTTCAAGGGCTTAGCCCAACATACAATTTTTCTCTCACAAAATATGATTGAGGTTGGTGATTCAGGGATCCAAGTATCCAGGATCCTTCCACCTTCTACATTCTTCAAGAAGAAAGGAGGCTTGGGGAAGCCAGGATGATTTCAAAGGAAGCAGAAGTGCAGCATGGTGTATCTCTGAGGGAAGAAGCTTTCAGGAAGAGAAAATAACAAAAGCAAAATCTGAGGCAGAAATGTGCTTAGCTTGTTCCAGGAACAGCAGAGAAACCACTGTGGCTTCTCTCAGGGAAGAGACAGCCAAGGGCCATGCCATTTTAGGCTTCTCAAGCCAAGGAAAGAAATGATAAAATGTAGTTATTTGGGGCCAGTGTCCTCTAAAGACATTTACAAAACCATAATGAAATAGAAATTGTTGACAGTTTTAATGACTGTGTAAACTAAACTATGAACAATATATTCCTTTTTTTTTCTAGTGAAAGTTTTGAAAAATGCACTTACTATATCTACTTTCCAGAGTGAATGGAAAGTAGTATTATATTATTAATACTCGAGCACACTTTTTACATATCCAAGATGCTTTAGGGGTAGGGTTTTGCCTGACACTTGGGCCATGGCACCAAATACCATGACAGCCTGATCCTATCCTTCTTGAAGCCTGATGGCTGGGAAGCACAATGTCCTCACACTTGAATGTTACAAGCTGAGCACTTGCAGATGCCCACGCACCTGTGACACAAACAACCTTAGATGACTTCACGATTTCTGCTTGTATAGCAGCTCAATCCACCTACAAAAACCATCTCCCTAAACTCCTGGAATTGTCACCCATGAAATAAGCCTGAGGTAAGTGTAATTAACTCTTCAATCTAAAAAATAATTACCACACAGAATTAGAAAAGGCAATCATGAAATTTATCTGGAACCAGAAGAGACCAAGAATAGCAAAAACAATTCTGGGCAACAGGAAAAAGGCAGGGGGCATCACAGTCCCCGACTTGAAATTGTATTATAAAGCTTCTGTGATAAAAACAGCATGGTACTGGCATGAAGACAGACCCGAGGACCAACGGAACAGGCTAGAAGATGCAGAAATAACTCCAAACACACTCAAATATTTCATCTTCGACAAAGGAGCCAAACACCCTCACTGGAAGAAAGATAGCCTCTTTAATAAATGGTGCTGGAAAAATTGGCTTACCACATGCCGAAAACTAAAATTAGATACATGCCTCTCACCATGTACTAAACTAAAATCGAAGTGGATCAAAGGCCTAAACATAAAAACAGAAACAATAAATCTCCTAGAGAATAAAATAGGAAGAACCCTTGAAGACATAGGGGTTGGAAAAAAATTTATGAATAAAACTCAGACTGCATGGGAAACAATTCAAAGAACTGATGCTTGGGACCACATCCTATTAAGAGGCTTTTGCACGGCAAAAGAAATTACTAATAGAGTAGGGCGAAAAATCACAAACTGGGAGAAAATTTTTGCCACCTGTCCCTCAGACAAAGGTCTAACATCCAGAATATATAAAAGAATTCAAAAAGATCAACCCCCCCAAATTTAAAGACCCTATCCAAAAATGGGCATCTGAAATGAATAAACATTTCTCAGATGAAGAAATAAAAATAGCAAATAAATACATGAAAAAATGTTCAACATCATTGGCCATTCGAGAGATGCAGATCAAAACAACACTAAGATACCAT
>PVJO010025933.1:0-21936 GCA_004026905.1 Hystrix cristata
TAGCAACACAATTTGTAATAGCTAAGTCTTGGAAACAACCTAAATGCCCAACAACCAACGAATGACTAAAGAAAATGTGGTTTTTCTACACTATGGAGTACTACACTGCCATAAAAAAGGATAAACTAGAGTCATTCATATATAAATGGATGTTTCTTGAGAACATACTCTTAAGTGAAATAAATCGGACACTCATGAGGACACATCGAATTGTTTCTCTGATATGAGAGACCATAACTGTAAATAAGGACAAAGAGGTGTAATAGATATTATATAAAAGGAGGATGGTGTGCAGAGGAGAGGAGTACTAGAAGGAAAGAAGGGGAAAAGCAGAAAGGCAACAGGGGAAAGAGAGGGGAAAGGGAAAGTATGGAAAATGATGAATAAACCTGCTGTAAATAGGGAGGGAGGGAGCAGAGGAGAGGGGTGGGGGAGAGGGGGGAGAACCAAGATGTATCATGTATAGGTACAGAATAAATGTAATGAATGTGACCATTGTATGTAGAATGTACCAATACATGTTCTTGGTTTAAAATAAATAAATTAATTAATTAAAAAAAATTCTGAGTTTCGCGATGAACTTCATTACATTTTCTTGTGTCACATCACCTCCACAATTCTCACCCTTGTTGAACCACAATTTACACTTCATTTCTCTCATAATTGGATGTCACTTGAAATATAGGTAATTTTTTCCCCAAGTCTTTCTTCTAGGTGTTGAAGAAAGTTCACTAGATCAGGAATGAAACTGGAGTTCTGAGACCAGCAAGAGCCCTCCATACGCTGTTCGGCACCAGGAAGGGTTTTCAGCCAACGGGGATCCGCTCCTCCCTCTCCAAGCTGTCTGTCATCAATTCAGTCTGCTGTTATCTCTGCCTGGAACATTCTCCTCCTTCCTCCATTCGTCAGCTTATTTCCACTCATCTTTTATAGCTCTGATCTGTAGTTGCATCCTCTAGCACTTGACCCACAGTGCTGCCCATTCTATGGGCTTCCAGGTGTCCTGTGCCTCCTCTGTTGAAGCTCTCATTATAGCAACTGTCAGCTTTGCTTACTGCCAAGTCTCCAGTATAGACCACAGTTCCTGGAAGACAGCATAAATATTTGCCAAGTGAATGAATAAGTGGGTGCGTGGTAATAAGTGCTTTCCTTCCTGATGGATGTAACACTAAAGAAGAAATGAAAGACGTTGATCCAGCTTGGGGTTCTTATGACAAGATGTAGTATGGAACACGATGAGCGAATCTGGCGCAGCTTGGTTTATGCCTAGTCCTCTTGCTGTTTGTGAGTTCACCTTCCCGACCAGGAAGCCACATTTTGGGGTAATTATCTGAACGCTCCCCAGCAATGTGAAGCACGGGGATTATCGAGCACCGCTCTGTCTTCCTGACAAGTATCAGCTACAACCATGCAGGTTCTCTGAGGTGTCCAGCTTTGCCGGAATTCCAGACTACACTACACCACAGCCGAGTATCGTTCACCACCCAGCTGTTCTCCCGTACATCAGCTGAGCATCAGGTGTACACAGCCTGTCTTCTGATTACGAGTGCAGTCTAACTGTGTATTCTAACATAAGCAGCTGAACTCTTCTCTGATGTGTCGCAGTCCTTCCTTATGCACCCAAGCCTATTTTAGTCTGTAGAAAAAGACTGTGAGGTTCGGAATTTCTCTGCTCTTAAAGTTTGGGGAGCACCAAGGAGAGGATAGCTATGCTACAGACGAGCTCACCTCTCCCAAGAGCAATCTATAATGTATGCGGGACCCCACCTCATTCAGCCACGCACAGAGCCCTATTCTGAGCATTTTCTGCAGATGTGAAGTTGAAGACTTAAACTAGAGAAAGGAAGAAACGCTTTGATCTTAATGTACGTCTAGACTGAGGGATGGAAAATTTGACCCCTTACACAGGCAGTTACATAAAACCTGCCAGGAAAGATAAGCAACAGCACTGTTTTTGCCACCATGTCTTCATCCTACCCATTCTGAGGCTGGATATGTACAAGTTTCAACTCTCTCTGGGTATTGAGTAAGCTCATACACCCTGATGTTCATTGCTCCACTCTCAGCTGGTCACAATAATACTCCAATGGAAGTGCTGGAGTCTCGTTCTGGGAATCTAAGTTAAGTAGCTCTGGGATGAATTCTGGAGTTCTGTGTTTGTAAGTGAGTAACTCAGATAATTTCACTCTAGCATAGTACCTCCCACGATGAGGGATTTTTAGATAAGCCACCCAGTCTGGAGGGAATCTGAGAAGACCAGGTGCACGTCCTTCATTCTACCTTACAGATCCAAGGACAGGAGGTTAAGAAACAGAGAAAAAGGATAGATAATTGCAGAAAGACACAAGCAGGGTCCAAAGAGGGGTGGCATAGTCTTTAGGCCCTATCTCTTTTTACGTGTACTTAGATAGGTTTCCCCTGATCTCTGGAAGCCAGACTCTTGTTCCAAGGCAGCACGCCTGGATGTCAGGCATAGAAGTCTGACCAGATGTCTTCCTCATACTGCTTGGAACTTGGCCAGTGCATTTATGGGCAACAGTCCAACAAACTCTGCATAAGAAATAATGCTGTGCAACCTGTTAACTACCTCCCAGTAGTGTGAGACTCAAAGGGGTGTCTGCTGTCTGGTAGTCCTTTAAGCACCTGGAAGAGCTTTGTAAATGGTCTCTTTTGCACTTTTGAGTCCACCTGCCTGATCCTGGAGATACTGTAAGTTTTGTTCAGATAGTTGTTGTAGAAGGATAAGGCACGAAGTAGGGAGATAAGTCATTGGAAAAGTAATAGAGGACGTGGAGCCAGAGAAATGAGCAGAAAGTGTCATCAAAGCTACTGTTGAAGGACTGTAGGGTATTCTAAACTATGCTCCTAATATTATAGCTCCAATTGCCAAATACATTTTTAAAATCCCTAATATATAAAAGCATATAACCTTTGAAAGCACACTGACACACAGGCACACACACACACACACACACACACACACACACACTCCTAGGTACTTCTGCACCCCAAGGTACTTATCTCTGGCTATGGAAGTGGCATAGAGGCTGGATCCTCCCAGGCAATGAGTGGGAGAGCACCAGGCCCTTGGGGAATTTCTGGCTTACTTAGAGACTCCTCCATTCTGCCATCAGCCACTCTCTTTCTGTATCCAGGCCTGGTTGTGCTGCTAGCTGAAGTCTATTGCCAGAGGACAGTACAGGCCACAGAGTAGTCATTGCTTGTCCCGATAAAGGGTCTGTGTGGGTTACCTGTCCCTTGTCCCTGAGGGAAGGTAGAGATTCTTGGGTATGAATTTCCTTTTCTCACAGCCAGTTTCTTCTATAGCTTGAGGGGATAGTTTTCCTGCTCTACCCCTAGATAAGGTGGTCTTTTTCTAATAGTGTATTAGAGATGGAGCAGATATCTAACAAGGATCCCCCATTTGGGCTTTTGAGCCTCTCCCCATCCAATACTCCTCAACCACACCTAGGGGCCTGGGCGTTGGAAATCTTTTGGCCTGTGAGGGCAAAAAGGACCCTGCCAGATCCCTGTGTTGCCAATCAGTCAAAGGTTCTTTGCTCAGTTAAGAGAGAAATCAAGAACTGGCAAAGCACTGCTCTGATAGCAAGCCTGATGCCACCAATGGACACCAGCTAATGCCTGATACTGTCGATCAGTTCTACTGGTTTCTGCCACTGCTGGCTGTTGCTGTTCAGTGTCAGCTTGTGTCTGATGCTGTTGCTTGATTCTATTGGTTACTGCTCTCTCTTGCTGCTCTTCATTGGAGTGGCCGGTTTCTGGAGTTCTTCACAGCAGACAGCCCCTAATGTTTATTGCTCTTTTTTTTTTTTAAGCAACCTGTGTACACATTACTCAGGATAAGAAGCTTGAATGGCTTCACAGGACCTTCTCAGTCCACACCACCAGAGAAACAAATCACAAGCAGATTTGCAGGACCAGAGCGAGTCTTTATAATCAGGACCTGTGCAGCAGCACGGGGTGGGAGGGTCAGTACACCAGACAGCCCTAGCAGACAAATGTCAGGGGTATGAAGAAACTGCTGCCTGGGTAGCAGCTGCAGTCCTGTGATTAATCCAAGTGTAAGCCTGTGACTGATTGGTGTAAGCAGCCACAGGGCATCCAGGACAGCTGTAGCTCTCATGCAACAGTTCATCAAAACGTTGGGGAGAAGCAACAGCCATTTAATCAATAGCCATTGCTTCTCCGGGGGGGGGGGAACTGTGGAGGCACAACCAGGGAATATTCAGGACGGCTAACTGTGTTCAACATGGGCTTATTCTGGCACAGGAAGGTTGGGGATGTTAATAATGGGCTGGACCCCTTCCTGATCTCTACCACATTAGGGGTAGTTTTCTGGTCATTTCTTCAAAGAGGGGCAGCATCTGCAGTAGTTAGAGTGGGGGAGATGTACCATAGCTGACAGCCAAGCTGCACCTCCAGCCAGAGTGGCCAGAGAATGGTCAAGAAGCAACCAGGAAGGCACAAAGCCAAGCTGTCCCAGTCCATCCTTGGGGTGGGGACCAAGTGGGAGCAAAGGGAAGTGAGGGGAGGGACATGACAGCCCTCTGCCAAACCAATCCCACACAGCCCATCAGAGGAAAAGGAAAAGTGTGGCATCGCCTATCTGTCTCACCTATGAAAACGTGCTACAGGACACATACGCTCCAACAGCAGGCCTGTATTTTAAGAGAGAAGACAAATGTGCAGCTAATGGAAAAAACCTGTTCAGTGATTGAAAGAATCTAAGATTGTGTTGGAAAAATAACTGGGTCAACAGAGGAAAGATCTATGGAAGAGGCGGGGACTGCTCCTACGAGCAAAGACACCATATTAGTAGAAAACAGTCAAGTCTGGCTGTATGACTTTGGCAAGTCATTTCGATCCTATGTATTCAGACTTCCAGTTAGAAAAATGGTAAGATAATAATGCCACCATAATGGGCTGTTGTAGGAATTACAAAACAGACAGGCAGACAGATGTGTGTTTATACACACCCATATGCATACTATACGTAGTCAGTGTGTATATTCATATTCTACTGCATAAGCCACTTCATTAAACCAGTGATGATCAAACACTTCTGTGCATCAGAAGCGACTGGAGGACTGGTTAGCACACAGCTCGCCCAAAGCCTTCGCTTCAGTAGGTTTGGCAACATGCTTTTGCCTTTCTAGTAAGTGACTAATGATACTGATGTTGCTGGTTCAGCGACTTTTCCTCGAGAGCTCATGTATTGGGATGTATGCTGAAAATGAACACGGGTTATACCTGTCTTTACCAGTGCTTTCCTAGCAGATAAGCAAAGGATTGTGTAAACGCATGAACAAATGGATTTCACAAAAGGGCCCCAGTTTTCATTATGCCACACAGGAATTTGCTAGTTGATCTCTAAAGTCTCTGCTGCCACATTGCAGAACCAGATCCCTCTGGCAAAAGAAAGACATACTCAGAGCCAAGCCCTGGATCCACCGCTCCCAACTGCCTGTGCAGCCCTGAGGTCTGTGGAAGCACATCCTGGGAGGAGGAGGTGGTATGTCACATCTTCCAGGGACCAGACCAGAGCCTGCCCCTCCGTCATCCTCCCCCGTGGAGCCCTTTCATCCTTCACAGAGTGCTGTGGGCTCAGAGCACCAACTCTTTCTGAGGAGGGGCCTGTTCTCTAGAGTCTTCATCTGCCAGAGACACATACAGGCAGCACGCACTCATCTGCAAGGAGTGGGGAGAAGAGGCATCGTCTCTCCTGCTCCTCAGTCCCTACCTTCGCACTGCCAAGACCACCATGCCTGGTGGGAAGTCAGAGCACTGAGGAATGCAGTCAAGCATGGATGCTTCCTTTACAATACCCTCAAAAAATGGCAAGTAATTTAGTTCTGAAAGAAGAAAAGT
The DNA here is from genome assembly GCA_004026905.1 of Hystrix cristata. Taxonomy (NCBI): domain Eukaryota; kingdom Metazoa; phylum Chordata; class Mammalia; order Rodentia; family Hystricidae; genus Hystrix; species Hystrix cristata. The sequence continues at coordinate 5,890 of PVJO010025933.1, forward strand.
GTATCCCAAGAGAGCTTCTAGGTGCAGCCTTCTTCCCTTCTCTGATTCCAGAGGTAACGAGATAAGAGGTCTAACTGTGGCCACAGGGCTTGCTTGGTCACCTGCCGAACCCGGGCCTGGAGACCCATGCTCCCAGCTTGGGGGGCACGAGTTGGAGTCCCTGTGTCCTGTTTCCAACAGAGGAAAGAGACACTGAAGGCTGACAGAAAGCCCTCAAGGTAACCCACTTAGTCCAAGCTAAGGAAGGCTCGAGCAAGTGGATACAATAGACCAAGAAGAGTAATAAAGTAAGATGAAAACTCATACCATATTATACCCCTTAGGATAGCTTTTACAAAAAATCAGAAAGTAAATTAGCAAGGCTATAAGTCTTGTGCGCTGTTGATGGGATTTGTAGAAAATGAAGTAGCCACTATAAAAAATAGGATGGTTTTTCCTCAAAACATTAAAAATAGAATTCACATATGACCCAGCAATTTCACTTCTGTATATCTACCCAAAACAAATGAAATTATGGGCTACTCTCGGAAAGGTCACTCCGGAGTCTGGAGGTTTAGGAGGTGGGAGCCAGAGGCACTAGGCAGTGTGTCTGTGTGCAGTGGGACCCAGAGCACTATTCCCAGGGTTGGAGCTTGAGCTCAGCAGATGAACTTGCAGGATGGATCAGTAGCCCCATGTGTGAGCCTTGGGACTGGCCATGCAGCGGCTCTTTCCAACAGCGACACCCCAAGCTGTGCGGGGGTGGGCACTGTGCGGCTGCAGCCTCAGCTGTGGCGCCACTCCCCAGGCCACTGCCATTACAGTGGACCTCAGCACCGGAAGGTTCCATTGTCTTTTCTTCCCCCTACAGTGCAGGTAAGCACCAGGGCCCCTGTTAGGAAAACAAAGACAGGGAAAACAATCAGTGGGGGTGATCTAATTGCGGAGGTTGAAACTGATATAGCCGCTGTTGGATTTCAGAGCCTGGAGGAGTGTTATATGGCAAAGATAGTTGTTGCTGAAGGCACCAGAGATGTTCCAGTCAGAGCCATCATTTGTATCGCAGCTGAAAGCCCGAGGATGTTGAGGCCTGTAAAAATTACACAAAGGGTTCTCCACAACAGCCACCCCACAAACAGCCCCAGCACCGATTTCCACTGCTGCTGCTTCGCCACCTGCACCTTCTTCTGCTCAGGCTCCTCTAACTTACACTGTACTCGCGTGCAGGTACTTCTTCCTGACCTCTCCCCTACCGTGACCAGGGCAGAGTTCAGAGATGAGAGAGAAGTGGGTGAGAAGCTAAGTGAAGGAAACTTAGTGGCAGAGGTACAGACTGACAAGGCTACTCTAGGTTTTGAAATACAGGAAGAAGGTTATCTGGTAAAAATCGGGACCAGACGACAGAGTCATCAAACGGACATTGACTGGCTTGTGCCTTCTGAGGCTGGTCCTGCCCGACAGCTGCCGGCCCTCCCCAAGTCCAGGGGTGGCTCCAGTTCCTGCAGGCATCTTCACGGATACCCCAATCAGCAGCATTTGTCAAGTTATTGTACTGTGGTTAATGCAATCAAAGCAGACTCTGTCTCATTATTACCTTTCCACTGCTGTAAATGTGGGAGAAGTTTTGTTGGTACAGAAAGAACTTAATAAGGTGTTAGAAGGAAAAAGCAAAATTTCTGTCAATAATTTCATCCTAAAAGCTTCAGATTTGGCATATTTAAAAGTTCCCGAAGCAAATTCTTCTTGGATAGACACGGTTACTAGACAAAATCATGTTGTTGATATAGTCAGAACTTCTACAGGACTCATCACATCTATTGTGTTTAATGCACTTTTTTTTTTTTTTCAGCCAAGATCTTGCTTTGTAGCTCAGGCTGGCCTTGAGCCCTTGAGCTCACTGTGTAGCCCAGGTTGGCCTGGAACTCTCAGCGATCCTGCAGCCTCAGCCTCCCGAGTGCTGAGATTACAGGCCTGTGCCGCCACGCCCGACTTTAATGCATATATTTGAAAAACTGGAAACCATGGCTAATGATGTTTTTTCTTTAGTCACAAAACAGGAGAGAGTAAACTACAATCACATGAGTTCCAGGGTGGCACTTTTGTAATCTCCAATTTAGGAATGTTTGGAATTAAGAATTTCTCTGCTTTATTATGAACTCACCTCGAGCATGTGTTTTAGCAGGTGGTACTTCAGAGGTTAAACTGGTTCTAGCATATAATGAAAAAGAATTTGTTGTGGCTAGTGTGATGTCTTTGACACTCAGTTGTGGCCCTCAAGTTGTAGTTGGAGCCCGGTGGCTTGCTGAGTTTAGAAAGTACATTTAAAAACCTATCACCATATTGTTATAATTGACCCAAGAATTTCTAGACTCTTCCAGGTCACACTGGTTCATTCTTATCAGGATATTTAGATGTTATTAAACACATGGTTCTTTTAAAGTTCACCTGTTATTTTTATTATTGAGTCTGACCACATACATTGTTTGTAATGGCATTACTGAATTTTTAATGTTAATTGTACTCAGATATTGTTCACATTTAATGATTAAACACAAAATTTTCTAGTCAAGGGACACGGGCTAGCCTGATGATAAATAATCCCCTAGGAGACACTGACTGGCAGAATTGTGGTTCCCTAGAGACAAGGACTAAAAGCAACCTTGATGAAACTTTGCAGTTCCAAATCTAATTCCATGTAATATTTTGATACATGTATACATTGTGTAATATTTAAATCAGAGTAAACATATCTCTTCAGACATTTATCATTTCCTTACCAAAAAAAATCTAATTCCTTAAAACTTCTTTGATGTGAGGGAAAGAGAAATCAGGAAAATTACTTTTCTTAGGGGAAGGATCTGAGCTGAAGTTTTAGTTTTAATTAACCACGTTTTAAATTTTTCTGTTACATGATCTTGGTTTTGGTTTATCACACATGGGAAGAGTAAAGAACCTTAAGGGAAACAAATGAAATTTAAAAGTCAAAGTTTTCTTAGATGTCTTTAAACATTTATTTTTCTATGACTCTTTAAATGAAATGATTGCTTTCCCCTCTTAAGGTAAAGACATAAACCAGCTTCTTGGTATACACGAGAATTTATGCAAGGATTTATTTAAACAACTTAAATGTGTGATTCTGGGAGGAGAATTTTACAGTTACTCCCAAATAAAAGTGCATGCTTATAAAATTTAATGGAATTTAAGAAGTTGTGGAAGTAGAATTTTCCTTTACAATAGCTAATTACAAATGAATTTAGTTATCAGAATTTGTTATTCAAATAACTGGAAAGCTCTATGAAATAAATATGGAATGTGTGCATGTCTATAAAATACTAGAGTTGGATATATGCCAAAGTCCATCTATCACCAAGTCCTGTCTGAAAAAATGAGAAGAAGGGGCGTATTTGTGAATGGCTTAGAATGCTAAACCATGATGCCCTAGCTGGCAGCACCTGTATTCCCAGCTGGCTCAGGAGGCTGCGGCTGGAGGATCACTCTAGCCCAGGAATTTGAAGCCAGCCTGGGCAATGTAGTCAGATGTCAATCAATCAATCAATCAATCAATGCCTAAAATGCCAATTTCTGCTTGCAGAAAGTTAAAAGGATGAATGTAGTTTTAAACCTATTCCAACACTGTCTCATGAAAATGAGGTATCTCTAAAATCCTGGTCGAGAGAAAAAAAAACACATGAGGAGGCTAGCTCATCTAAATACTTTTAAAATTTTTATTGTGTTTTGCCTTTCTCTTGGAGGGAAGGAGGACATGATATTTAGAGTATTAAAAATGAATTGGAAATGTTACCACAATTCCAGACTTTCTATTGAATCGATGCATTGCAATGGCTTTTTGGAATTATTTATGGCTATTTAAAATAAACCTGACCAGTCCTTCCTTGAATATGTAATATGTGGAGCTATTGCCTGAGATTTGCTTTGTTTCAGTGTTGAATTATTTCTCACATTACATAGTGCATAAGTGACACTCCGTATTTTCCATAAACATTCACTTTGCTATATTATAAAAATAATTCAATACATTAATTTTACTTCTCAAGAATTAGTCATTTTAGGTTGAATTGAACATTATGCAAAAACAGTAAGTTTATCACCAGGGACCACCATAAATCTGGGCCAAATCTGGTTCCAAAAATGAAACTTCAAAAATAATTCATGATTTGCTAATATTTGTCGCTCTATTTGTTCCCTTGAAGGAAAAATAAAAAGTTGCCATCAAGTAAAAATTGTTCTGAGTTAAAAATTAATCTCAGATGCAATCTAAATCTGGAGTCTGTATTTTTCTTACCAGAACTGAATGAAGAAAGTTAGAAAGTGTTTTTTATTTAAGATTATTTAAAAATCCAACTTCATTTTTTTTAAGGGAAATGAAATCATGGACTCAAAGACACGTTTATGCATCCCCGTTTATTGCAGCATATTAAATGTAGTCAAAAGGTACTTAGTCCCACTGAACAGCATACTTAAAAATAGCTAAATTGATACATTTTATGTTACATGTATCTTATCATGATTTAAAAATAAACCTCATCTCTGCAAGTCAGGAAGAAGTAAAAATCTACTTGGGACTCAGAATATTATCTAGCCTCCTCTTGCCTCAGTTGTTCAAGCTTCCAAGCCCCAAGTCTTGGTAAAGTTGTCTGCCCCAAGACAGGCACAGAAGTTCAGTGATCTTCTGACTCCACCTGGATCGGAGTTTACAATCTACTTGGGCAAATAAGATAGACACGCCTGAAAGGGATTCAACAATTGAGAGATATTACAAAGTAGTGGACTCCTGGATGGGGCGACGGAGGCCATGAGTTTCAGGAAGTCAGCACAGGCTGCTATGAGTAGGAAGAGCCAAAGAAGGCTGCAAAGAAGAGGCACTGAAGGATCAACTGGATTTCAGTGCAGGGCAACAGTCCAGGCAGAGGAAGAGAGAGTGGGCACATGCTTGGAGACAAGGACATCTAAGGAATATCTTGAGAAATACTCAAGATGTGCTTGGTGGCCAGGCTGGTCTGGCTAGAATTAAAGATACAAAAAGGGAAAGAGTCAGAGATGAGGCTGGAGAAGGCTGAGAGCCAGGTATGAAACTTGACAAGCAAAGGAGATTGGTGGAAAGAGAGCCTCTAAATGTCTTTGGAGAGAAGCAAACAAGATCACATTGGAAACTGGCTGCTGGAAAAAGAGGAAGCACAATATTTTCAGAGCAGGAGGCAGGGACGTCTCAGTCATATTTCCTTTAAAAATGGGCACTCTTTGTTTCAACATAAGTCCCACCTTTCACTCCAGCAGCCGGGTTTTCTTGGTCTCTACAACCACCTAGACCTTATGGCTCTGGAAAAACATCGTTAGATCCACAGCCAACACCATTCTCTTGCCCCGGGCTGTCACTACATGGGCCGCAGCTGGGACCCTCCCTGTCGAGGCGGCGTGGACTGGACTCATGACAGCCCACATCTGGTGGGTATGAAATTAGATTTGGGCTGGAGCAGGGGCTGGGGCAGCGAATAGGCTCCCCACGTGGCTCTGGGCTTGAGCAGGGTGCTGGAAGGGGAATCGGCTCTGGTACTACGCACTCCCTGGGCTGGGGGCGTAGATGTGGGTTCTCACTCTGCAGTCGGCTAGGTCTTGGAGCTGGACGTGGTACTGGACGTGCTTGTGGACACAAACAAGGTTCTGAAAATTGCCATTGGGGAGGACATGAACGGGGCTCCGGACTTATCCAGGGCTCAGGACGTGGACACAGACGTGAAGCGGGAAGTGGGCGTCGTGGCGGAGATGGCGTTGAACATCGGCCACGGCGCTGCGGCGAGCAGGACCTTGGGAGGGGACGCGGCTCTACACGTGGCCTGGGCTCTGGGCAGCAGGTATTCCGGGACAATCGAGGGGCGCAGCTCCAGGAGCGTCCTCTGATGGGCGGAATCTGAACAGGACATCTCTGTGGCGGAACCTGCCTGGGGCAGCAGGGGGAGGAAATTTCTATCCGGCACCTGGGTCCACATCGCTGGGAGCTGCTTGCACTAGGACGCGGGGAACAGTGGCTGTTGTAGATGGGCTCGGAGCGGCGGGGTGGGGTGCAGTAGTTGTAGAAACCCGAGGAACAGCTCGATGTCACGCAGCTGCTGTAGCAGGGCTCAAAACGTCGCGGCGGGGAACAGCTGCGGTAAGAAGGCTCCAGCCGACGAGAAGGGAGGCATCTGCTGGTGCTCTGAGTCCGACGCTGCCCACAGAAGCTCCCATAGGAGCCCTGGGCCTGGCACTGGGGGGCACAGCTGCTGTAGGAAGCTTGGGACTGACGCTGGGGGGCGCAGCCACTGTAAGAGCCTTGATATTGGCACTGGGTGGAAAAGCTTCTCTGAGCCTGGGACACTGGGGGACATTCTACGTAAGTAGTGACAGGTTGAGGAGCTAGAACGGGTACGTAGGTCTGGACCGGATATTTCACATAACAAGTTTCTGTATAACCAACTGGAGCACATTCTACATAGGAAGTCTGAACAGGGCACGGGACTTGGTATTGCACATAGGAAACCCCAGACTGGCATGGAGCCTGGCACTGGACACAGGAAACTTGAGTCTGGCAGGGAGCCTGGCACTTCACCTGGGTGGTCTTGGACTGGCAGGGAGTCTGGCATTTCACCTGGGTGGTCTTGGACTGGCAGGGAGCCTGGCATTTCACCTGGGTGGTCTTGGACTGGCAGGGAGCCTGGCATTTCACCTGGGTGGTCTTGGACTGGCAGGGAGCCTGGCACTTCACCTGGGTGGTCTTAGACTTGCATGGAGCCTCACACTCCACCTGGGTGGTCTCGCACTGGCAGGGAGTCTGGGAAACCTGGACTTGGCATGGTGCAGGGCACTCCAAAATTTGCATCCCACAAGGGTCTGGGACTAACACCTGGCTTTTGGCACCGGGGAACTGGGAGGGACCAAAGGAGGAACCCTTGACACAGCACTGGGGGAGCTGCAGACAATACTGAATCTGCTGCTGGTCACACATGGTCCTGATGCAGGCGAGTGGGTGGGACCTGAGGGTGAAGAGACCAGGGTCAGCAGGGTGAGTGGGAGGGGGAACCAGTAATTAAGGACAAGGTGGCTTGTTCTTCCATTACCTTTCTTTTTCCACCCTCAGTCTTCACCCAAGAATCTTTACTGACTTAGTTGAACCAAGGATCAGGCACTACTGTATGAGACCTGCGTGGTTTTGCACAGCCAGGACTAGATGTACTGTACACACATCTCCACCTGGAGGGTGGACTTAACAGTGTGAAGCACCAGAGGGCGCCGATGACAAGTCTACACAGTACTTCCTCAGTCCCTCAAGTCCTGTCCTGGAAAAGGCCCTCCCTACAAAGAGTATCAACACTTTAGCCCAGAGTGAGGACTTGACACCAGTGAAGCTAGGATTTTCCTCACTCATGCATACTGGCAGGTACATGTATGCTCACACATGTAAAAATGAGCACATGGAAAACAAGCCCTCAGGCAGCACCTATGCTCAAGTAATGTCAAAGCATTCATTGGACAGTAATGAGTCTGGTCAGTTGTTAGACAACTCAAACCCAGCATTAAGGATTTGTTTCTCCATATTCACTCTTTATATGTGAATCCACTTAAACAGGCCCTTATGCAAAAGTGCAAAGCCATGCACATACAAAATACACCAGCGTCCGTGAGACTCAGGATCAACACGGCCACTTGCCCAGACAGGTTGCTGTTATTAATCACCTGGAGTGTGACAAGTGGCTGACTTCACTCCCTAGCCCCTCTGGGAGGCAGGACAGAGACAGAGTTACCTAAAATGGAGTAATCCAGAAAGAGCAGAAAGTACAAAGACCTTTTTTTCTCCCTCTCTCCCTTCCTTCCATCCTTCCTTCCTTTTCTCTCTTTCTTTTCTTTTCTTTCTTTTTTTTTTTTTTGAGACAAAGTCTTGCCATGCAGTTATATAGCCCAATATGGCCTTGAACTCACAATCCTCCCACTTCAGTATCCTGAGTGTTGGGAGTATAGGCATGTCCACCACACCCAATTTACATGCAAGGTTCTGAATCACAAGATTGACGTTGCACCATTCCTAAGGATCTACCCAGCGGGAGAATTACAAACAGGACCTGAGGCAGATGGGTACTCCAGTGCCATGTCAAGTCAGGCACAAGTCAGGGAAGCCCCCTCTGCTGTCTCCAAACCCACCTGCTGGTGTTCAAGCAGTGCCTTGACTGGCACAGCAAGGAACTGATTGACAGTTCTCATCCAACAAAACGCCTCTCCATGCATTCCCCAAACACTGTACGTTCTTGTGATGAAGGACAAAGCTACATACTTTCCATTTGTAAACAGTGTCTACATACTTGTTCCCTTGAGCAGGTAGCCCTCCCTCACAAGACACTGCTCATAAGACATTAATGTGCTTTTACAGGGAGAGCAGGTCCTCATGAGGAAAATGGTTCCTGAGGATGAAGCCAGGGTTATCGCAGACAAACACACTGACTCCACAGTCCTGTCTCTTCTCATAACCTCTATGAATGTTCTTCTTATAGCCCCCCAAAGTCGCCAGAAGTTCTTCCCGGGCTGATGCCATTTGCTCTGCTCCCAGCCTCCCCTTCCACCACTCCTCACTTCTATGAATCCAGCAAACATCACCCTCACCCCAATCCCAGGACCTACCTTCTAGACTCACCCTCCTCAACAGGCTTGAACTCATTCAGGCTGAGGCCCTAAGCAGAAGGCTGCCTTTATATAAAGTATCCTGGGTCTGACTTAGCCGTGAGACAGCTGGTTGGCATCTTCTTGGCTCATCATCCAGGCCAGCATTCCAGAAGCTGATTCCCTCCCTGTGTACCTGTCCCCCTTGCAGTCAGCTGTGGAGCTGGGAGTGTCTGCCTCAGTGTCAAAGCTTCCAGACTATGAAGGACCAGATTCTTGTTTTTTCCTCCTTCACCCTGTCTGTCTCTTCTCCATCCCTAGATATGGTGGTGAGGATAAGAATTGGCAAAGGTATCTTCTTTTCCAAAAGATGACTCTATCCCCAATCTTCCTCCTTGCCTCAGAATCTCACCACAGAGAGGTAAAGAGGAAGTCTTCCTTAACATAATGCAGTTAAAATTGCCTCCAAGATAGAGACAGCTCTATGGAATGAAGAGAACTTGGAGTCAGAGCTGAGTCTAATTTCCCAGGTTGGCTACTTACAGTTGTGTGACCTTTGTAATCAATCAGAATATGCATTTCCTCTCTGGAAAATAGATATAATTGAATGTCCTTTTCTGATTGCTGCGAAAATTAAGGCAATTATTTTACACAAACTAATCTAGCCAAGTTTGATACCCCAAATTTCCAACATCCATGCAGAGTAACTACTGGACACAAACAAGAGCCCCAGCTGGATCAGCGGGCATCTGCCTCATCCCACTCCTGAGCTCATCAACCTCAGGCGCTCACTAAGGTGACTGAGCAGTCTGAAGACAGCACACGCCAGCTAATGCTGTGCGGAGGGCCTTGAACACAGCACCACACAGAGCAGACATCATAAAGTGGCACCTTGTGAGCCAGACACAGATGAGATGGCTGTCTTCTGCTTTGTTTGCAGAATATTACATTAATCATTAACGTTTACAAGCAGAGAAGTTTTACTTCAGATTCCAGACATCCGCTTTTCTTCTAAAATCCAAAGATCTGGCACAGGTAAACCTGACTCTTATCAACCCAGGTGGGAGCTGCCATCGTTGGAGAGACCATGCACCTTTCCATTCTACCAAGTTCCATTTTCCTCTGCTCTACCTATGATGCAATTCAAAGTGCAAGATTCCTTGTATTAGTTTACTCGTACTCTAGTTTCTCTTTGGTGAAGTTGAAAAGAAAATTTTTACTAATAAATTTTAAATAAAAATTATAGTTTGATTAGTAAATATTTGTAGTACACAATATTTATATTAGCCTTAAAGAGTAGGTATATGTACTTAACGTATTTTAATTCATGTTATTCCTCTTCCCCTCCCATCCTCCTACTTCCCTCCATCTTTAGATCTTCTCCTCTCATTTTCTTCTTATCTTTTTTCAGTTGCAACACATAATGATTACATTCTCTGTGGGTAGTTGGTACATATATATGACACATCTTAAATCTGCTTGAAAGGATAAACAAAAGGGTTGGGGATTTAGCTCAAGTGGTAGGATGCTTGCCTAGCAAGCACAAGGCCCTGAGTTCCATCCCCAGCACCCCACAAACAAAACAAAACAAAAACCCCTCACAACAAAAGGATAAACAAATAATTATAGTTTTTAATAATAATAATCCTGATTGATCATTTCACTTGTGTCACCCTCTGGCCACTGTAGGCATTTAGCTTCTGACCAACTTGTAAGCACAGATGTTAGATTTAGACAGATTTGGGGCTCCTGTATTTACTAATAGGGTGAAGATTACTTTATCTTCATGACCTCAGAGTTATTACTTGTAAAATGGAAAGAAGGGGAGAAGGGGACTGGAGGTAAAGACTGGGGTAAAAATTAGAAATTAATTGGGGAATTGTGTGATTTAAGTAATAAAATGTATATAAAGTATTTAACACTTAGCTAGCTATTTATCTCTCTGGGCTTCTCCTCATCTGAATATAGAAGTGATAGTACTTGAGGTTTTCATGGTGATAAAATCAGATAATGGGTACGAAAGTGTGTAACCTACAGTGCACATACCAATCAAATCTGTGAAGTCTCTCGCATGGGGAAGCATGCCCAGTCCAATCTGACATCAGAGTGCAAGCTCTGGATCCCATCACTCATTCAAAAGGGATCTCCAAGTACCATTCCAGACCCGGGTAGGATCGTAGACTTTCAGAATGTCATAGTAATGAGAATCCCCAGAAATTTCCTGGCCCTGCCCTGTCACTCTATAGGTGAGGACTCTAAAGCTAATGGCTGCCTTGGAGAGACTAAATCCAAAGTACAGAGCTACTTGTAGGCCAGTTCTCTTCCCACTACAAGTGTTTTCTTGTATCGCGCACATTGGCCATGATGCTCTGAACTTGGACGGCTTGGGGCTTGATGCTCACTGAGAAGGTAGTCTGAGAAGTTGCAAATAAAGAATACTGAGAATACAGACCAACTGGCACCAGTAGAATGTGATTATTGACTCCTGATTGGTGCGTCTTCCTGCTCATTTTTGGATGGACTGAAAAGAGAAGGGAAAATATCTATCTTATTCTTCTTTGCATCTTTCTGTATATGCTGACATCGGATGAGTCTGTTTACGGATGAGTAGAGGAATGGGCATGAAATTGAACCTTCCTCATTTGGCAGTGTTGTCAAACTAAACGGTTCCCTTAGATAGCTTCAGTGTGGGCATCTCATCTCTGTGAGCCTCTGTATGTTTTTAGATTTTTCTTTTTGGCTCAACCAACTGAATGTGGATAAAAGTAGATTAGTATCTCTCCCTAGAAAGTTCCTCCACCCATGATCCTATTGTTACACAGTAAGAGCCAGCCTTGATTCTTCTTCCAGGTCACCCCAACACACAGCCCCCAGAAATTCCATTCCTACCCACAGTTTCTCTCTAATATTCCATCTAAAGTCCATTCCACTGTCACTGGTGTAACTCAGATCTTCACAATCTCCTATGGCGTACAATTGTACCTTCAATGTTTTTTTCTGTTTCCAGTATTTCTTCCATTTAAGTTCCAAATAGCCACAAGAGCAATCTTCCTACTAAAATAAATAAAGCTAATTATGCTATTCTTTCACTATGCATTTTCTACTGGAAAACATTCAAACTTCTTAGCAAGGCATACAAATCCCTTCATAAGCAAGCTCCATTCTATTCTTCCTGGCTTATGTTCCTTCTATCCTCTCTCCCTTCCCACTCACCCACCCTACACAACATCAGATGAAACCATGCAGATTGCTTTTCGTCCTCTACGCATGCCTTGATATTCCATGATGGCAAATGCTCTCTCTTCCTCCTAGAATGTCCTTTCCTCTCTTCTCCTCACATGACCTATTGCTCACTGTTTGAGACAACCCCAGCATCACATCCTTGGTAGTGTTCCCTGACTCCCAAAGCCATGATTCACTCTGCTCTGGCAACACTTTGGACACACCCACCATTAAGGACATAATGTGCCCTAATTGTTCACATTCTTCTCTGCCACTCTAAATGTGAGTTTCATCGAGGAAAACAAGTTGTGTTTTATAAAACTTTATATCCCAGAAACAAACACTGTGCCAGTGTGCAGGTCTCATCTCACCTTGTTAATTAGATCATTCCATTCTCTTTTACACAATTACACACACACCCATATGTAGACGTATACATTTGTACATCTACACACAACAGATAAACATAGTATGTTTGTCTTGCATTGCACTTTCTGGATTGATTTGTTTCACTATATATTGGCACATAATAAATAAATGTGTGATAATATATGAAGACTGCATTAAAAGCCACAATAACAGCAAAGAGATAGATGAGACAAACAGATGGATGGAGAGAAAGAGATAAACAGATAGACAGATAGATAGATAGGTAGATAGATAGATGTCTTATCTCTGGAGAGAAGGCATTCATTTTGGGGAAAAATAGAAAAGCTATTTAGAGGGGGTTAATTAGAAATAGTAATGTAAATAGAAATATATGTGGCTAGAAGAATAGGGCTGGGGATTTAGCTCAGTGGTTAGAGCGCTTGCCTTGCAAGTACAAGGCCCTGAGTTCGAACGCCAGCACCAAAAAAAAAAAAGAAAAAGAAAGCTAAGTATAAGTGATAACTTCACAGAGATTTATAAAATTGATATAAACTGTAGAAAAGAATTTAATATAAATATATTTGTTAAAATTATAAAGATAGTTATAAAATATAGAGTAAAAGAACTCAAGTTACAGACTTACAAAATACGGAAGTGTAGATGATACAAACTGGGATGGGATGGCTCATATGCGAGAAGTAAAGAGGCACAGGGAGAAATTTACATGCAGATGCCTTAATAATAAAGGTTGGAGACAATGTGAAAAATACACATACATCTAGAGATAACTCACTGAGGACTTGCTATATCACTGTCATTTGGCTATGAATTATGGTAATATATATTAGCTCTCAAAATCTTTAAAACAGCCCTGTGCAGTATATATCATTATCATTATTTTATACAGAGGGTCAAAAACAAAATAATTTGTTGTAGGTCATAAGGTTGGATATGGCAGAAGCAAGATTCTTTGCCAAGTTATCTAGCAATAGAAGCTTGTGGAAGTAGATATGCAATGAGATGAAGTTACTTTGAGTTAGAAATACATAGAAATGCACTCTATGTTCTATTATTGACCCTTTTTAGAATCATAGGACTAACTCCAAAGGAATTTAGTGATGCTGTGTTGATGCCTTGCTTCTGAAGGCTGGGACATACATGTGCCCCAAAAGATGTATGGTTTCAGCAGATTCGAAAAATCTATTCTTTCTTTGTATCAATGCACAGTCTTCTTTCCCTTTTAGCCTCCCTCCCATGATGATAATAGCCAGAGGCATTGAGACTCATCCTGGAATTGAGATCCTATATATTATCTGAGATATCTCTCTATCTTTCCACGTAAACCTAGTGTCTGAGACCTCTAGCTTCAAGCACTGAGAAAGCCAGGGATTTATCTTGGAATAAGAGTACCATCGAGTTTTCCTCCCTTAGTCCAGCTTTAATGGGTGACTATCTAAACCACATGATACCTACATTTCAATCAGGTTTTTGCCATTTGGCTAAGTAGCTGAACAAAGAAGGACACCGAAAAAACTGTGTCAATTTTATGGTTTGTGCCTAAATGTCCCCCCAAAACCTCATGAGGTCATAGATGGGACTTTTTCAGAGGTGGCTGAATCTAGAGTGTGTGGTGCTGAGATTAAGGGTATGTGGTTACTAAATCAATCCACTGATTGCTTTGGCACCACCCTAATCCTGGCAGCCTGGATAAAATGTAAAGGACAGAAAGAAGCTATTTAGGCCCCTTTTTGCTTCCCTTGCTTAGCTTGCTGCCTTCTGCCTATCTGCCATGCCGCCCCACCTTGAATCCAGCTGACTGTGGACTGCAATCTCTACAAACTTTGAGCTAAATAAACCTTTCTCCCTTCAACTTTGGGTGTCAGGTATTTGGTCTCAGCAACAAGAAAAAAGTAACTAAGTCATGGAGAGCAAAGAAAAGGTAATAGTGAAAATTGCAGAAGATCTGCCCAATTCTGTTTGCAATCACCATTAACCAAGCTATAAAAAGATAAAACAGAAAGCAAGGTAAAGGTGGTTACAGAGTATGAAATGGTTATTCGGGAGTGGTGGAGATATAGAGAAGGCTGAAGTCAGAAGCTATAACTAGCAATGAATAAAACGAAAGTATAGGTGCAATGAAAAGAAGTAAAACCATGTCTTTTAATTCTCTGCCTTTTGCAAATGTGATAATGTTGTCTCATGAAATGAATATATGTGTGTGTGTATATATATATATTTCATTGGCAGAATAAACTAGGCTGGACAAATTGCACACCTACTTACACAGAGAATTTGAATTTCTGAAAGGCTTGTTACCTTGCATGGCTCATTTATCTTGAACAACAATATCCAAAGCCCAATCAGAGCTAAATCAACTACTTTACGAATCGTAATGAATTCCCAACCATCACACTTGGCAAGTCATACTTAACCAGATCCTCAGCTTTGATGAATGCTGCCCCACAGCAGCACTGGATTCTTAACATTTGGTGATTTAGAAAATAGTAAAAGAGGCTTATTTGTGAAGGTGCATCAAATGCTAACCAGCGTTTGGCTCCTGAGAAGACTTTAGCTGCACCCAACTTCTCGAAATTCCTCCCCTGTGGGCTTGGGCTTCATTAGTGGCCTTCGCTCAGGAGTCTATTCTCTAGTCTGTTCTTTCCTCCCTCTTTCCCCTCCTCGTCCATGCCTATTCTCTGTGCCAGACATAGGCTGGGATTCCCCCTACTTAAAGCTCAAATGCCGGCGTCTCCATCAGCTTTGTGTAGCTCTGCTCTCACCACCATGCCGGGCAGAACGGACCACTTAGGAGCTCGTAAAAATCTTCTTTAATAAGAACTACAAATACCACACTTCTTCGTTGATGTGTCTTACTTCTTCACTAGATGATGAGCATCTTGATGGCAAATCTTAAAGACTTTGCTTAATAGAGGCTAAGTTCCTAGGAAATGCCCATTAAATATCTGATGAGTGACATAAAATTCAGCCTAGTGATAAATCCCAGGAGCCACTGATGGAATACCAGGAAAAACTTCAGTAGACAGGGGCTGGGGATTTAGCTCAAGTTGTAGAGCGCTTGCCTAGCAAGCATAAGGCCCTGAGTTGGATCCTCAGCAGCCCCCCAAATCTTCAGTAGACACATTTGTTAGAAAGAAGATGGACTTTCAGTTATTAAATTGAATATAAATATGAAGGTAAACTTTTTGTGTTTATTTGTTTGCTACAGATTTAAAAGATTTCCAGTTTAGGGCTTCATACTGTATAAAATATATATTTTGCCTAAATTTACTTGGGGTTAATTTATTACTATAAAGTCCATTTAGTCATTATAAGTCTCTTTTGTTAACACAAATACATTAGAAGTTGTGTGGTCTCGAGTAAAATCACTTAAATTCCTTGAGCTTCAATTGGCCTAGATAAATCCCGTAGTTACTTTTGGTCCTAATAACAGATTTAAATTAGAAAGACAGACATAAAATTAAGAAGACAGAAAGAAAAGAGAAAGCATAAATTGCAGAAGAACAATGAATGAAATACATATAAGGTGGTGAAGACAGTGTCAGGAATAGAAATTTATATAGAAAGATAAGAAATGTGTATAATAAGACTATCTAGATCACTCTTAAGAATATGCAGGTGAAATTAAAATTAAATATATGATTCCCCCATCATACACAAAATTAATTAAATTAGATGACAGGTAGACCTAAAGGTAAAATCTAAAATTATAAAATTCCTAGAAGAAAACAGGAGTGAAGATCTATGACATGGGGTTATATAATGCTGTCTTAGATACAGCTCCAGAAGCACAAGTGACAAAATAAAAAATTATAG
>PVJO010025934.1:0-10334 GCA_004026905.1 Hystrix cristata
GGGAATAATTCTGCGGGTGTGGACAACCTTCAAAGCCCAGGGAACTGAACATTCTAGAATGGTGCAGTTATTATATGAGTTACAGCTCAATAAAAAAGATTACGTAGAGCCAAAGTGAAAATCAAATAAATGAGTACAGGAAGGAAGAACTCAGGAACACGCCCAGAGTTAGGAATGGGTAAGGTCGTCTCTGAGGCTGGACGAGCGTCCCCTGCACTGTTGGGTGGGGACCAAGGACAGGTACAAATGGCAGAGCACCACATTGTGAAAATCTGCTTCTCTATACTTTTCCCCAGACCACAGCTGTGGCTACACCTTTGTAATTCTTACAGCACAGCTATATTTTGCAATTATCCTAATATATGTATATTATGTATCTTATTTTCCAGTGCTGGGGATGGAACCCAGGATCCTATGCATGGTAGGCAAGTGCTCACTACCCAACTACATTACCAGCTTTTATTGTGTATCGAGACCAGGTCACAGAGTGCTCTGCAAACTGATACAAGAATAAACTCAGCTGGGGATTTAGCTCAGTGGTTAGAGTGCTTGCAAGCACTCAGCACTCAGCCCTGAGTTCAATCCCTAGCACAAAAAAAACACCAAAAACCAAAAACAAAAACAAAAAGAATAAACTTTGTAACTACTTCAGCAGGGCTGGGAGCCCGGTATGGTGGCCCAGGCCTGTCATCCCAGCACTCGGGAGGCTGAGGCAGGAGAATCACTGCAAGTTTGAGGCCAGCCTGGGCTACATAGTGAGTTCAAGGCCAGACTGAACTATATAGCGATAGCCTGTCTTTAAATAAAAAATAAAATAAAATAAAATAAAATAAAGGAAGCAGAATGGGGGGCACCATGGTCTGGGGAGAGGAATGAGGAATTAGTATTTAGCAGGGATAGAGAAAATCCTAGAAGTAGATGATAATGGCGGCTGCACAACCCTGAAAATACTTAATGCTCCTGAACTATGTAAGTACCATATATATAGTAATTAAAATTTTATGTTTATTTTGCAGTACAAATATTTTAGCATGAACATATAGCAAATATATGCAACATTTTAGCAAATATATGCAATTTTGTCAATTAAAAATAAATTTAAAATCTTAAATGTTCTAAACCTACCTCCCTCTTGTGACAGAACAAGAGTAACTGATATCCTAAGGTGATGGTGTGTGTAAACTCGTATTTGGCAAAAATAGTAAATGCAGGTGGTGCACCCTCGTCATCTCGGCACCCGAGAGGCTGAGGCAGGAGGATCACAAGTTCGAGCCCTGCCTGGCATCTTGGTGACTTGGCGAGATACTGTTTCAAAGTAAAATAGGGTTGGGGGTGGAGCTCAGTGCAAAGGCCTCGGGTTCATCTCCCGTACCAAAAAAAGAAAGACTAAATTGAACCTGGGCGGGGCGCCCACAACTCCAGGGATTTTCCTAGCTCCCTGAGCCCCGGCCCAGGACGCTCTAACACTGGGGCGCTCAGGCCTCTGCCCAACCCACCTGTTCGCGCTCACAACCTCCGCCCCGCCCCCAGGCGCACGCGCACGCGCACTCGAGCTACGGGCGGCGAGCGCGTGCACACCCTCCGAACACCTCCAGCCGGTCTCCGCCCCTTTTTCCGTGGGGAGGCGGGCTCGAGCGCCTGCGCACGCGCCGCTCGCAGAGCTCGTTCGCTCTCGCGAGAGCCCTGCGCGCTATCTCGTGGCTGTCTCCGCCCCTCCTTCGGCCTCCCGGCTCCGGCTGCAGCGTCAGCCTCGCTGGGCCCCAGCAGTGGGCCCTTTACTGCAGTCCGGAGCCCTCGGTTCCCCCGTTCTTGGTCCGTCGCACCGCCCGCCCCTGGCCTCCCCGGTGCCGCCCTAGGTCTTGGCCGCCGCCCCCGCCTCGCGTCGACTCCGCCCGCTCGCGGCCCGCCCCCTATGGGCCCGGGCTAGAGGCGCCGCCGGCCGCGGAGCCCCGATGCTGGCCCGGAGGAAGCCGGTGCTGCCGGCGCTCACCATCAACCCGGCCGTCGCCGAGGGCCCGTCCCCCACCAGCGAGGGCGCCTCCGAGTGAGTGGTGGCGAGCGGGCGCAACCCTCGGGGCCGGGGCCTGAGCAACGAGATCGGGGTGATGGGGTCCCTGGGAGGAGAGGTCAGGGTACTCGAGGCCTCTGCGTGGAGAACCAGGGTGGGGTCCTCGAGCAGGGAAGTGAGGGGTCTTCCGGAGGAAGGGGCAGGATGAGGGGTCCCCGAGAAGGGAGGCCAGGCCTAGGGGAGAGCACTACAGGGAGAAGATGGACTATGGTGGGCGGTGAGGTCCCTGAGTGGAGAAATCAGGATGATCTGGGATGCAGGAGAGGAGGTGACAGAGCGAAGGGGTCCCCGGTGATGAGTTGGGAGCGGTGGAAGTTCTGGGAGTAGAGGAGGAAACGGTGGGGTCTGAGAAATGAAGTGGTATCCGGGGTCCTGAGGGGGGAAGAAGAGGATGAGGGGTCCCCGAACGATGAGTTGAGATGGAGGTGGGGATCCCCTGGGAAGAGAAGATGAGGTGAGGGGGTACCTGAATAATGAGATGAGACTCAAGGAGGCCCCTGTAGGATAAGATGGGCTCAAGGGACCTCTGAATTGCAAAGGGGGATGGGTAGTCCCTGAATAGTAAAATTAGGGTGAGAGGAGTTTCTGAGAGGACAGGATGGGGTGAGTGGACCCTAATGAGTGACTTGGGCTGAGAGGTCCCGCAGTAGCAAAATCAGAGTGTTGGGCAGGTTTGATGGACAGCACCCGGTCAGGTCAGGGTCCCAGAGTAATGAGATCAGGGTGAGGGAGATCTCTGTAGGGAAAAGATGGGGTGAGGGCATCCCCAAGTGAGGATGGGTAAGGGAGACACCTATGTGGGAAAAGATGGGTGGGGAGCATCCTAGGTAGTAAAATCATTGTAAACAGGGGTCCCTGATATTTGTAGGGGCTGCTGGGTCATGCCACAGTGATATCTAACCCTGCTCTCCACACTGGCCAGGGCGTCTGTGGTATGTCCCCGTGAGGACATGTTTGCTGGTCTCAGCCACTCAACCCAGATTAGGCAGGGACTCTTGATGCATGTGTGTGTGAGTAAACGTCACAGCCAGACATAGGGCCATGTCCAGCAGGTGTGGTACCCCATGCCTGAAATCACACCACACTGGGAGGCTGAAGCAGGAGGATTGTAAGTTTCAGCCCAGCCTGAGCAACTTAGTGAGACTGCATCTCAAAATAAAGAGTAAAAGTGGAGGCGGTGGCTCAGGCCTGTAATTCCAACACCGACAAGGCTGAGGCAGAAGGATTGCTGTAAATTAGAGGCCAGCTAGGGCTACAGAGTGAGTTCAAGGCCAGCCTGAACTACATAGCAGTCTCAAAAAATAAACAACAAAAAAAAAAAAGAATAAAAAAAGGTTGGGGATGTAGCTTAGTGCAAAGGCCCTGAGTTCAATCCCCAGTACTACAAAATAAATAAAATCCACTCCCCATCTGTGTAAGAGAGTGCCGCCCAGGCTCTTCTTTTGCATGGTTCCTAATATCCATCCCTGCAAGAATTCCCTCTGCAGAGGAACCAGCCTGGAGACTCAGGTTGTTTTTATCTATATGTAGATGCCCCTAGTTAAGTCTCCATCACGTCGAAGGTGGATTAACCAGCTGGCTGCAGGCACATCGTTGATGTCACATCAGAGCTGCATCATCAGCCCTGTAGTGAATAATGCATTCATTCATTCACTCATGTTCATTCCTCCATCCCTCTCATCTCTCTCAGTATCTTGAATTGCAACATCCGGGTCTTTGTTGAACAGGTGTGCCACGGGCACCTGCTCAGGCTCCTGGCCTTGGCTCAGGGGCTTCCTGGTGTGTGACCTCTGGCATGGCACTTAGCCCCCGCAAGCCTGCTCCTCGTGCCCGGGCTGTGGCCCCTTGAGACCTGCCTCGCCAGGTGACAAAACACAGTGAAATGTCCCCCACCCAGAAAGGGGTGCCCAGCACCTGCCTGCCAGCCAGCTCAATGCAGCAGCAGCTCAGGTGACATTGCCAGGCAGCTGGTTACCTCCATTCTGGTCTGTGTGCCCCTTGGCTCATGCCTCTTTAAGTGGATAATGGTGGAACTTTAAGACTGGAAGCTTCCTGTCAGAACACCCCTTCCCATCATCCCCTGCTGGCATCTCCTGGAGGGCAGCAAATCTTGGTGACCAGGAGCCCTGGAAATGTCTGTTGGCCTATAGAGGCCTGAACTTGGAGCTGCTGTGTGCTCCATAGCCGGATTGCAGCCAGCCCTTCCCCAGTGACATAGCCAAGTCCAGGAGGGTGGGAGGTATGCTGTGCCAATTCTGGATTTCAGGCTTAATACAAAAAAAATTAAACAAGCTCTGTCGTTTTTATATGAGTTGCACGTTGAAATTATTTGTTTGCAATACGGGGGATATTACCCAAGGCCTTCATGCTGAGCTACATCCTCATCCCTTTTTTATTTTTTACTTTGAGACAGGGTCTCCCTGGGTTGCCCAGGCTGGGCTTGACCTCACGATGTTCCTGCCTCAACCTCCCAGGGTGCTGGGAGACAGGCATGCACAAGCGTGCCTGGCTCTGATTGGGTTTGGGAAGTGCGTGCATGTTGTTCTACGAGAACCTTTAACAGTAGTGTGCAGGCCACGGCAGGAGCGCACCGGTTGTACTTAACTCTCTGAAATTGTCTGCAGCCGTTTTGTTTTTTTTTTTAATGTGGGGGGGAAATGGGGGCATCTGCAGCGTTTTAAACTCTTCCCCCTCAACCTTCCCTCCAGGGCCCATCTTTAGTTCCTGTTGCTACACAGATGGTACAATTTCTGCCTTCCACACTTGCTACTGGTTCCTTGCTCCAAAGCTGCTGCAAACACTTGCTCCCCATCCTGGGTGAAGATGGGCCGCAAGTTTGAGCCCAACCTGGGCAGCTTAGCATCTCAGCAAGAGCCTGCCTCAGAATAAAAAGGGCTGAGTGGTAAAGCGCTTTCCTCTTAGCTGGGAAGCTGCTGAGTACAGAAATCCAGTCCCTGCCCCTTCTCCGTCCTCCCAGGGCCTGGCACGCGGTCACGGCCCTGAGGTCCCAGCCGGGTGGCGGCGCCTTGGGGTCCCGCAGGTCCCTGCTGACCTGGCCCCCGGGCTCTCGCAGGGCAAACCTGGTGGACCTGCAAAAGAAACTGGAGGAGCTGGAGCTAGATGAGCAGCAGAAGAAGCGACTGGAGGCCTTCCTCACCCAGAAGGCCAAGGTCGGTGAGCTCCGGGATGACGACTTCGAGCGGGTCTCAGAGCTGGGAGCCGGCAACGGTGGCGTAGTCACCAAGGTCCAGCACAGACCGTCAGGCCTTGTCATGGCCCGGAAGGTGAGCGGGGTCGTGCGTGGGGCCTTGGGCCACCTGGTCCCGCGCTCTGTGCTTGGCCCGTGGTGGGGACAGGTCCCCGGGAAGCCGGAGTGAGGTCAAGAGGTGGCCAGGCCCGTGTCCGGCTGCCTGCTCCAGGCACCCTTGGTCCCCAGAAAGAGCCATTTCTAGCTACTCGAGGTCTTCCTGAGAAGCAGAGTTGGTAGGTCGAGGGGATATTTTACCTTCTCTGTGGTTCTCATTAGGCAGACGCTCCCCACAGAGCCACATACCCAGCCTGAGGGACAAGATGGTGGGGCCTGGTGGTTGTGCCCTCTGTGCGTGCTGGCAGGCCGAAGCCCTAGGGAACAGCCTATGGTTCCCCTGGAGCCCTGAGGCCCTGTTCTCCTTGTGACCTCCACCCCATCAGAGTCACCTGCGCTGCCCAGGTCTACTGACTTAATTGTCCGTCACATCTGAAAACACCTTGCTGTCAGACATGGCGCTGCACACCTGTCATCCCAGGGACCTGGGAGGCTGAGGCAGGAGGATTGCAAGTTCAAGCCCACCCTGGGCAACTTAGCAATTTAACAAGACCCTGTCTTTAAATTTTTTTTTTCTTTCTTTCCTGTCTTTAAATTTAAGAGGGGGGAAAATTTTTTTAAAAATAAATTTAAAAGGTGGGGAGGGTTGTAGCTCAGTGCAAAAGCCCTGGGTGTTCAATCCTTAGTACCAAAAATAAAAAAATTAAAAAGACATTCTCGGGACTATCTAGATATCTAGAGTGGAGTTTGAGCAAACATCAGGGCCCTGTGGCCCTGTCCATGACGGTCACCCATCTATGGCATCTACACACCCTGGTGCTGCCCGCTCACCTACCCACACTGGCTTCGGGGCAGCCTCTCCTCTCTGGGATGGAGAAGAGTCCCAGGAAGGGTAGGGAGTAGAGATGAGGAGGGTGTGACTCTTTGGGAATGGTGGCCCTAAACATAACTCGGGGGAGGGTTAGGGTTTTCTGCATTGAGCAGCCGCCTAGCTCTGGCGTGGTCCCCAGGCCACAGCCCATCATCCTACAATCCCTGCCCACCTGGTGGGCTGCACAGGCCTCAGTGTCCGGGAGTTCCTTCCTGCTCCCCATGGGTCTCCATGCGGATTAGCTCTGCAGATGCTTCTTCGAGCCTCTAGGGTGCTCCCCACCTGAACCCCAAAATCCGCAGCCTGCGACTTTCTGTTTCTGCCCCTTTGCCAAGACAGAGCAGCCCTGTGAGTCTTGTGGCTGCTTTGCACTGTGCGCCAGTCTCGAGTCACAGGTTGACAGGGGTGCTGAGGACAGTGCTGGTCAGGTCGTCAGGGGCTCTTTCAGGTGGTCCCTGATGTGCTGGGTGGTAGGTGTCCCGTATCCCCCATGCAGCAGTGCCGCAGACAGACACAGGCACGCGGGAGACAGAGCTCTGAATGCAGAGCACCACCGGTGTGGACCAGTGTGGACCCACCACGGTGCACGTCCCCCAGTCTACTTGGTTTGAGGAGATTGTCCTGGTCCATGTGACCTGCCGCAAGGTCACCAAGCCCACCAGATCTATAAGGCCAAAAAAATCATGCTCTGGAATTTCGCTCATCTGTAAATATTTCTGCTCTCTTGTGTGGACTTCAGTCCCTTCCTCTGGGCTCCTGGGACCTGGAGGAGCAAAATCCCTGTGTCCCTTGAGCCAGGAGAGACCAGCAGAGACCTTGTGTGTCTGTTCCAGTCCCTTTGTCCCCAGAGAGACCTGGCTGTCCAGCTGTGTGCTCACATTCCTACACTCCTCTGCCCAGTTCTCAGCCGGCAGTCATGGCGCATGCCCAGGGCCACTACCTGCTGCTGCCCTCTTGCAAAGGATGCTCCACATCACAGCTGGTGCTGGCCCCTCACATTTGCTCACTTAAATCCGGGCTGTAGCTGGGTGCGGTGCCTCCCGCCTGTCATCGCAGCACACCAAGAAGCTGAGGCAGGAGGATCGCATGTTCAAACTCAGCCTGGCCAACATAGTGACTTAATAAGACCTGTATTTTAAAAAAAATTTTTTTGAAGTTTTGGGGATGTAGCTCAGTGTGAAAGCCCTGGGCTCAATCCCTAGTACGAGGGAAAAGAAATCCAGCTCCACGGTATGGTTCAAAAACCCAAAGCCCAGCCAGGTGTGGTGGTGCATGCTTATAACCCCAGCACTTGGGAGGCTGAGGCAGGAGGATTGCTGTGAGTTTGAGGCTTGCCTGGGCTACGTAGTGAATTCAAGGCCAGCCTGAATTAGAGTGAGACCCTGTCACAAAAAACCTAAAAAAAAAAAAAAAAACCAAGGCAAGGCCCAGTTGGGTCAGGGTCTGGAATGGATACAGACCCTTGCAGGACACCCTTGCCTGGACCTTGACACAGTGGCAGCTGTCGGGGCTCAGAGTCCAGGATCCAGTGCACCGCGGCTCTCGGCCTGTCTCCCTGCTGGCTTCCTGCATTGGGCCGCACGGAACGGCCATCAGACTGCATCACTGCGCCCGCCGTTACAGGCAGCAGGTTGGGGGACGAGAACAGATGCCAGCCGCTGGCGGCCCCCACTTGCTATTTTTGACAACACTGACTCCAACTGTGTAGTGCACACTTCTGCTGTCCGAATCGCAGCTCCCAAGCTGTGGGTCTGCAGCTCGTGATTTAGGATGGGGCTGTTGATCGTGCCAGCCCCAGCCCAGGGTGAGGGGTGGCATCCGGGCCACACCCTCCCTTCTGGTGGCTTGCTGTGACCAGGAAAGTCCTTTTCCCTTTTTTCTGAGTTTGTATCTGGCAGGGCCAGGCCTTGGCATGGTGTAAGCAATGTGGGCTTTTCTTCTTCTTTTAGTACTGGGGATTGAATCCAGGGCCTTTTCCCTGAGCTGCCTCTCCAGCCCTTTTTATTTTTTGAGACAGAGTCTAGGTAAGTCACTAAGTTGCCTGGGCTGGGCTTAAATTTGCGATCCTCCTGCCTCAGCCTGCCAGAGTGCCGGAATAACAGGCACATGCCATCACACCTGGCCAGAGCAGTCTCAGTGGTTTCTGGTCGGGGTAGCCGGCTATCCCAGAACCCTCGAGGCCGTGCTTGGCAGCCGCCGCCTGTACAGACCGTATTTCCCCCAGCTTCTGCGGCAGAGGTGGTCAGGGAGCCTCTGCCCCCACCCCTCTCCTCATAAAGCCCGTGTGCCCTCGGGGTCTTTGCACTGTTCTCAGTCAGGGCTGGGCTGTCGCTGTACCAGCCCCTGACAGCCCACTAGGCCCTGGACCAGTCACTCCCGTCAAGGCGTGCACGTGAGCAGAGCACACCCAAGGTCCACGGGCTTGGTGTGACAAAGAACCTCCTGGATGTTTTTACGTTGATCTCACATCTGAGCTGTCATTCTAAAATCGGAAGTACCCAGGTGTGGTGGCACACACCTGTAACCCAGCACTCGGGAGTGTGAGGCAGGAAGATCACATTGTGTTGGAGGGACTACATAGTGAGTTCAAGGTCAGCCTGGGCAACTTAGGGAGTCCCTGTCTCAAATTTTAAAAATAGAAAGGGGTAGGGTGGCCAGATGTGATGGCACATGCCTATAATCCCAGCTCTCCGGAGGCTGAAGCAGGAAGACTATAAGGTCTAGCCCAGTGTAGGCAATTTGGTGACATATGGAGATCTTGTTTCAAAATACAAAGGGCTTGCCTGGTGTGGTGATGCAGGCCTGTAATCCTGACACTTGGGAGGCTGAGGCAGGAGGATTATGAATTTGAGGCCAGCCTGGGCTACACAGCAAGTTCAAGGCCAGCCTGAATTACAAAGCAAGATCCTGTCTCAAAACACCAAGAAACAAAAACCCAAAATACAAAGGGCTGGAGATGTAGCTCAGTGCAAAGGCCCTGAGTTCTATGCCCAGCCCCACTACAAGTAAGGAAAAATATATATATACAGCAGTAATTCTTTGATAGACTGGGTTCAGCTGGAGATTTAGCTCAGAGTGCTTGCACAAGGCCCTGAGTTTGATTCCTGGCACACACATACAAAAAAAATTACTGGGTTCAGTAAAATACAGCAATAGTATCCCATGCTTAGGACCAGAAGTTTTTCCAGTTTGGGATTTTTCTTTTTTTTTAGTTTGGAATATTTGCATAGGATTGAACTCAGGGCCTTGCACTTACTGGGTGAGCACTCTAATCACTGAGTTAAATCCCCAGCCAACCTTAGCTTTCCTAACCCAAAATGCTCCAAAATCCTAAACTGCTTGAGTGTCACATCAGAAAGTTTCAGAAATGACTGGAAATGTGGTCAGTGCTTGCTGGGCACGAGCAAGACCCTGGGTTCCACCCGCACCCTCCCAGTGCTGCAAAAAAGAAAGGAAAAAAAATTCACATTTTTTAGATTGGAAATGCTCAGCCTGCACATGCAAGAAATCACTCACCTTGTTTTGGTTTTTGGTTTTGAGACAAGGTCTCATGATGTAGTCCAGGCTGGCCTTGTTCTCACTGTGTAGCCCAGGCTGGCCTCAAACTCGAGGCAATCTTCCTGCCTCAGCCTCCCGCATGTTGGCATTACAGGCATATGCCACTACACTCAGCTGCTTTGTATTTACTTATTTATGTTTTTGGTACCAGAACTTTCCCCCTGACCTACACTTCCAACCCTTTTTGTAAATTTTTTTTTTCTTTGGAGGGGTGCTGGGGATCAAACGCAAGGCCTTGTGCTTACTAGGCAAGCGTTCTTACCACTGAGCTAAATCTCCAACCCCCACCCTTTTTATAATTTTGAGACCGGGTATTGCTGAGTTGTTCAGGCTGCACTCAAATGTGCAGTCCCCCTGCCTCAGCCTCCCAGAGTGCTGGAATTATGGGCATTTGCCACCACAACGGCCTTTTTAACTTTTTAAAAATTACAAAATCGCCTAAGGGGTTGATAATTAAATACAGCGCTGCCCTGGATGTCCTCCCCGCCTGCCCACTGGCCCTGCCCGGCCCTGGCCCTGTGGTGTGGTCTCCT
>PVJO010025934.1:10434-22009 GCA_004026905.1 Hystrix cristata
GTCTTGCCCGGCGGCTGGGCTGGGCCTGACCGTTCCTGTGAAGACCCCCAGGGCCAGCACCCTCAGCCACTCTCCCCGCCCTGCCTTTCCTGGCGCCCTGAGTGGCCCGGCCCTCCTGCCATTGCAGCTCATCCACCTGGAGATCAAGCCGGCCATCCGCAACCAGATCATCCGCGAGCTGCAGGTGCTGCACGAGTGCAACTCGCCCTACATCGTGGGCTTCTACGGGGCCTTCTACAGCGACGGGGAGATCAGCATCTGCATGGAGCACATGGTGAGGGGCGGGGCGGGGGGGCGGGGGCGGGGCTGGCGCCTGAGGCTGGCCTGGGTGCCTTGCTGCCCGGACACCGGCCTCCCCAAGCCCAGGATGAAGGGCGAGGGTGCCCGCGATGGAAGAGCTGTCTGCTGCCCCCTCCGCAGGAAGCGGGCGCCTCCGGGACCGTTCAGGCAGCAGCCGGGCTGGGGTCCCGGTTTCGGGCGGGTCACAGGCACCGTCTTTCTGCACCCCTTGGCGGGCTCCAGTGCGCCCCTCGTGGCAGTGGAGCTCCAAGCTGGGTGGGATCAAGTGCACCAAAAGCAGAAGTGGTGGCGGCCACTGCCCTGAGGAAGTGCCGCCCCCTACACAGGAGAACTGCGGGTCAGGTGGCAGCCCCCGTGCCGCCACTCCCCTTGCAAAACCCGGATGCGGCTGCTGTCACGGAGGCTGGAGTCGGGTCGCTGTTCCAACGCACAGGCCCCGGTGACGGTTTTGTAGGGAAGGCAGGAAGTGAGTTTGAGCAAGAGCCTAACCCGAACCTGGGGGTGGCATGTCCTTTGCACGGTCCTGGGTTCCAGGCCAAGGGCAGAAGGGAGGAGGAGAAAGGGCCCACGGGGCTGCCGCCCGTCCTGCCCGCACCTTGTGTGCTGGTGAGTGTCTACTGCCGCGGAGCTGCAGGCCTCGCTTGGGGCCTGTGGGCTCGTGCTTCACGTGGGACAGGAGACCGTGTGCGCAGCACGGACTCAGAAAGGAGTGCTCGGGCCAGGTGTGGTGGCATGAGGCTGAGGCAGGAGAGTCACAAGTTTGAGCCCAGCCTCTGCAACTTAGTGCAGTCCTGTCTTAGACTAAACAAATGAAAGGGCTGGGATGCTACTCAGCTTGCTGCGCGCTCAAGGCCCTGGGTTCCGTCCTTAGACCTGAATGAATGAATAAATAATTTTTATGAAGGGCACACTCAGGTGTGGCCTGCACATGCTCGCTTCCTCCTGATCAGATTTATGGTTATTTAAAAAAAAACAACACAGAGGCTGTTGATCTCGAAGCGTAAGTGAGCCTTGGCGAGGGAGCATCCTCAGGGGTTGGCGGGGTGGGACTGCGCCAGCTGGGGGGGGCAGGGGAGCGCCCTCTTCCATCGCAGGCCTGTCCTCACCGGGGCGGTGCCTCTGAGTCCCCCCCGTGTGTGAGGTTTCTGTGTTGGGTAGATTCTGCATCATGTGGTGCATGGGCCACCCCGGGAAGGGGACCGGGATGGCTGAGTGGGGGCGGGGGGCCGGGGCTGGGCTCAGCTCCACCTCTTGCCCTCGGCGCCAGGCCTCAGAGCATCCTGTGTGAGCTGAGGTTGGTGTCAGTGCCGACAGGCTGTGGCCAGGGTGGGCTAGGCCTCAGGTGGCACCTGGCACCTGTGGAGTGTTAAACGGGTGACAGCCCTCATCCTGCCGCCGCCCCCATCGCCCGGTGCAGCTTTGTCACCCCCATCACTTGTCCGTCTTTCCCAGCATGCGCTGTGTGCTGGTTAGCGCCTGTCTCTTTTGTTGCTGGGCCACAAGACCGCATGCTGCTGAAGACATCTGCCCGTCTTCCAGGAGGGCTTCAAGCCATGTCCTGACACAGGACAGTGGGAGGTGGGGACCAGGCTCCTGCAGAAGGAAGCGTGTGGAGCCCGGGCGTGCTGTGACAACCCATCCCGCAGTGACCGCCCTGTTCCCAGAAGGCCCCAGGCTATCCCACTGCCCCTCCACACTACTTTTTTGTTTGTTTGTTTTATTTTTGAGGCAAGGTCTGGATATGTAGCCCAGGCTGGCCTCAAATTCGCAGCGATCCTCCTGCCTCCGCCTCCCTGAGTGCTGGGGTGCCAGGTGTGTGCAACCATGCCTGGTCGCTGTGCTGCTTTGAAACTCGTGGCAGCAGCATGTCATGGCAGGAGTGCCTGGCACAGCAGAAACACACCACTCCTGGCCAGGAAGCAAGAGAGGAAGAGAAGGGACCAGGGTTCCCCCGTCCCCCACAAAGGGTGACCCACTAGGGCCTACCTCCTGGGGACAAGCCTATAGGACGCAGGCCTCGGGGACTCCCCAGTTCTGAGCTGTCGTGTCACGGGCAGCTGGGGCTTGGTGCCAGAAGTCACCCCACCTCGCCAGTACCTCGTGGCGACTCAGGAATGGTAGGGCTGGGCAGGGCCCTGTAGCCTCACCTGACACTGGAGAAACCTGGGGTGACCCCAGCAGGCAGTGGGGTGCGGGTAGCCGCCTCAACGCTGAGCACACAGAGGTCCACGTGGCGTTTCTCGGTCCGGCCTAGTCCGTGGAGGAAGGCTTAGGCGGGAGGCACGCGGCCACGTCTAGATGTCGAGTGAGACCAGCCTATGTGCTCAGAGCACCCCCAGAGTACACTGTTAAGTGTGCAGGGTGAGGGGGCATAATGTGAGCTCACACTGATATGAGCTCATTTGTATATTTGTCTTAACTCCTGCCGGGCATGGTGATACAGGCTTCTAATCCCAGCATTCTGAGAGGCTGAGGTAGGAGGATCACCCAGAGTTCGAGGCCAGCATGGGCAACTTACTGACTTAGTGAGAGAAACCCTGTCTCAAAATTTATTTATTTATTTATTTGGGGGTGCTAGGGATCAAATTTAGGACCTTGCACTTGCTAGGGAAGTACTCTTCCACTTGAGCTAAATCTCTAAACCCTCAAAATAAATTTACAAGAGAGAGACTATGAATGAATAAGAGAAAGGAAGGGAGGGAGGGAGGAAGGAATTGTTCATGACTGCCTGCAGGGTAGCCGGACAACTTTGAGAGCATTTGAAACGCAAAGCAAAGTGCCTGCTCACACAGTGAGATTCAGGATCACAAAGCCCCACTCTCCCACACCACATCCTGCCCTGTGACTCAGGCAGACCGCTCACCCACTGCACTAAGGTCATTCTAGCCATAGGCTGGGGTCTCACTGGGGCCATCCTGCCCCCAGGGGACACTGGGCCGTGTCTGAGGACATCTGTGGCTGTCATGATTGCAGGTCCTTGCGCGGGGCTCTGGAGGCCAGGAGTGCTCACTGCTCAGCATCCTGGATGCCCCTGACGTCTGCCCTGAGCCCCAGGCCGGGCCTCGCTGTCCAGGGCGGGGAAGCCTGTGACCTGTGACCCTCAGGCGAGTCCTGGCCCACGTCACCTCCCAGTATGTGTCCTCTGTTTCCTCTTCTAGCTGCAGTTCATTGCAACCCTGGGAATAGTTAAGAGTGAGAGAAGGCGTGTTAAAGAGTAGAGGTTACAGTTTTAGAACAAAAACAAAAAATTTTTTAGTCTTCTAATGTTGTTAGAAACAAAGAGCAAGAAAGCTAGGTGTGGTGGTGCCCCCCTGACATCCCAGTACGCAAGATGCTGAGGCGGGAGAATCAAAAGTTCAAGGTCAGCTGGGCTACTTGGTGAGACCTTGCTTTAAAGAAAAAAAAAGACCCTGAAAAATAGAAGTTCAAAGTCATCCTGGAAACCCTAAAAAATAAAAGTTCAAGGCCATCCTGGGCTACATATCCTGTGTCAAAAAGCACACAAAAAACCAAAGTCAGTAATCCAGCACTCTGGGAGGCTGAGGCAGGAGGATCAAGAGTACAGACCCAGCCTGGGTTCCGCCTGCAGTCTGGACACAGCAGCGCCCACTCGCCCGGCCCAGCCGGCTCTCTGGAAGCCTGGCCAGCCTGGTTCCTCCTGGCTCCCCCAGCCTGGGCCACACCCGCCGCCCATTTGCCCATGTGACTGTCACCTTCCGCCCAGAGCTGCTTGGCGGGGTCACCTGTGGGTTCCAGGGGCCACAGAGCTTGCACCTCTCCCTGAGTACCATGGGACAGAAAGGGGACACAGGCCCTCTGCTGCCTCTTGTCCCCAAGAGAAGTAAAATGTGCTGGGAAGCCAGGCTGCTGCGGGGCCCCAGAGGACTGTGGTGGGGCCAGTTCCAGCCCCCCTAGATTTACCTCGCCTCACCTGGGGTTCTGGTTTCCTGGCTGTCAGCAGAGGATGCAGGCGTCTGGCCCGCAGCTGAAGGGACCAGGTCACCTCCCTGTGTCCTACGGCCGGCCCTGCAGACAGGTGGGCATGCGACTCGCAGCTCTGGTCCCCGGGTTGGTTACCGGCCACCCCGTGCTAGACACTGTGTCTCTGTGCCCAGCAGGTGGGTTTGGGGCTGCACCTCAGGTTGTGAGGGGCACCAACACAGGGTGATCTGTGGGTCCCTTGCAGGACGCTGGCACAGTGGCAAGTGGGTGTGTGGGAGATGGGGGCTTGGTGTGTCCCTGTGCCCTGTCCTGACCTTCCTGGTCCCTGCGGCAGGACAGCCACCCATCCCGGCCCAGGGCAGCACTGCCCACTGTGCCCGCCACCCACCTTAGCTCTGGGGAAGCTGCTGCCTGCCTTCTCCACTCGCGTCACAGCGGCGTCTCCTCCCTGTGCCTCCAGGACGGTGGCTCCCTGGACCAGGTGCTGAAGGAAGCCAAGCGGATCCCCGAGGACATCCTGGGGAAAGTCAGCATTGCGGTGAGTCTCCTGGGCTCCTCCTGGGCAGGGCCAGGCCTCCACTCCGGGCCACTTGGGTGCTACTGGACATTGAATCCAGGACCTTTGAACTCAGCTACACGCCCAGCCTTTTTTATTTATTGCTTGATTGAGACAAGATCTCGTTAAATTACCCAGACTGGGCTCGTACAGGTGATCCTCCTGTCTCAGCCTCCCAAAGTGCTGGACTGACAGGTGTATTCTACCACAGCTGGCTCTCAGCCTTTTCTGTGTCACACGGAGGCCCCGATCGTGCTTGCCCCCACAGGGAGTTGTGTGAGGACTGGGCATCCCATGCACACATGGGTAGAGGTGGCCTGTCGCTCGGCCTGTGTCTTTGCTCTAACCCTGGCCAGTTTAGCAAAGCCTGAAATCGATTCCCTCAGCCTGGCCCAGGTGCAGTGGCCACTTAGGTCTGCCAGGGGTGGGAGCCCCACTTCACCATCCATCACCCTGCCCTTGGCCCGCAGGTGCTACGGGGCCTGGCGTACCTCCGGGAGAAGCATCAGATCATGCACCGAGGTAAGAAGGCCCTGAAGCCCAGCCCGGCGGCCAAGTGGTGCCAGCCAGGCCGTCCTCAACCCCACTTGCCTGTCCCCAGACGTGAAGCCCTCCAACATCCTGGTCAACTCCCGTGGGGAGATCAAGCTGTGTGACTTCGGTGTGAGCGGGCAGCTCATCGACTCTATGGCCAACTCCTTCGTGGGGACTCGGTCCTACATGTCTGTAAGTCCCCGTGCCACCTTCTGGGCGCCTCTGTGTCGGCCCACGTTCCTTCAGTGCAGGCGCCGTCCAGCGAGGGTTCATCTCTGAACCCAGACCTCGGCCCTCGGTGTTCACTGGGACCCTGCAGGTGGCTTGCGGGGAGGTGACGGGTGGCAGAGGAAAGGAGGTGACTTGGGCTTTCCGTAGGCAGTCACCCTCTTCCAAAAGCGCTAGGTGCATGGGGTTTTTGGACAAGAGATTGAACCCAGAGCCTTTGTACTGAGCCACATCTCCAGCCCTTTTTATCTTTTGAGACAGGGTCTTGCTAAGTCAGTAAGTTACTTAGGCTACACTCAGGTTTGCACTCCTCCTGCCTCAGCCTCCCAGAGTGCTGAGAGCAGCCATTCGCCACCAGCCGGGCTGTGCATGGGCTTCTAAAGAGCCACTTCATCGCCAGCCCGGAGCCTCACCCCAAGGTCACATCTGAAAGTACTGCGGGCGAGGACGTGGCCTTGCTGTCTTCCATCTCTTCAGTCTGTAGCTGTGGAAAGAGGGAGGTTGGATCCGGAGTGGGGCCGGCGGGCTCCCTGCCCCGTGAGCTAGCTGCCACCCCTCCCCGGGCCCTGTTCCATCTCTCTCGACAGCCAGAGCGGCTGCAGGGCACACACTACTCAGTGCAGTCGGACATCTGGAGCATGGGACTGTCCCTGGTGGAGCTGTCCATCGGCAGGTACCCCATCCCCCCGCCTGACGCCAAGGAGCTGGAGGCCATCTTCGGCCGGCCTGTGCTGGATGGCACGGAAGGACAGCCCCAGAGCATCTCGCCACGGCCCCGGCCTCCCGGACACCCCATCAGTGGTAGGCCCGTGACATCCGGTCGGTCGGGGCGGGCGGGCAGTGACCCTGCGGGCAGGCACGCTGCACCGGATGGACAGACGGCAGCTGCCTCCTCTGGCCCCTCTCAGCGCTCACCACCTGTCCCCCTGGACCGTGGCGGCCGGGTCAGCAGTCCTCAGATGGTCGGGGGTTTCTGGGGACAGAGCTGGAAGCAGCGAGCACCCAGACCTGGTGTGGCCAGGGGGGCCGCACCTGTTGTGACCAGCTGGAGGGGTGTGGACCGTGGTTCCTCCTCTACCCACCCACTGGCTGGCTGGCTTTGCCAGCATTTACTGTGCAGACTGGTTCAGAGGAGGCTGGGATGCGGCTCGGCGCTGAGCATTTACCGGCGAGTGGGAGGCCCTGGGCCCCGCCCTCGGCACCACAACGGAAGGAAGAAGGGAGCTGGGCGCCGTGGTGCACGCCTGCCATCCCAGCACTCAAGAGGCTGAGGCAGGAGGATCACTGAGAGAGTTCGAAGCCAGCCTGTGCTACATAGCAAGACCTCGAATCAAACCAAATAAAACAGGAAGACATTCAAACATACAAGAAAGTACAAAAAATTGCCCACCAAGGACCCCCACTGCCCGCCTTCGGTGGTGGACGCGCCAGAATTCACTCAGAATGACCTTGGGGGTGCTGGAGTCAGGCCCCACACAAGAGCTCAGCCTGGAGGGGAGCACGCCTCACTCAGAGTGGCCATTTCGGCAGGGTCCCATCTCCAGAGACGTTCATGCCACACACTTTGCCCCGCTGGAGGCCTGCAGGGGTTCTCGGAAGATGGAATGGCTCCTGGGATCCTGGAAGATTGTTCTCTTTTTTCTTTTGGTTCCCATACTGGGGACTGAACCCAGGGCCTTTGCGTGGAGCAACATTGCCAGCCCTTTTTTATTTTTGGTTTTGAGTTGCCCAATTCCTGCCTCAAACTTGCAGTCTTCCTGCCTCAGCCTCCCAGAGTGCTGAGATTAGAGGCATGCGCCACTGTGCCCAGGCTGTGGTGATTTTGGCAGTCTGGGCCACCCCATTTCTCTCCTGTCCCAAGCTGAGAACAGACCCTTTAAGTGTCCCAACCTCACCCCACAGGAGAGGCGTCAGGCCTTTGTCCTGGCCGCCCCCAGCCCCTCCCTGCCCCGCTCCCAGATGGCGTCCAAGTCTGTCCTTGGGGAGGCAGGCGTTGTGGGGGTAACTGGGCCACCCCCCAGGCAGCGCCTCCCCCGGCCTGCGTGCCTGAGTCAGGACAGGGGCAGGAGGCGAAGTCCAGCTGCCAAACAGGGGTCAGCCACCCCCTGCCAACCTCCGTTCCAAGTGGCATCTGGGGCCTGTGCTGTCACCAGCAGCTCTGTGCAAGGTCACGCTGGCGTCCTTGCTTGCAGCCAGCCCTCTCCCCCGCCCAGCCGGGTGCACCAGAGCACAGGGGGTGACTTTGGAACCGCCCAGAAGCAGCGCTGGGCCAAGCGTGACTTCTCAAAAACACTCCTGCTCATTTGGGCCTTTTTTCTTTTTCTCAGTGCTGGGGATTGAACTGAGCTACAATCCCCATCCCCTTTGCACTGAGCTACATCCCATCCTTTTTTATTTTTTATTTTGAGACAGGATCTTGCTAAGTCACTAAGTTGCCCAGGCTGGGCTGGAACTTGCAACCCTCCTGCCTCAGCCTCCCAAGATGTTGGAATTACAGGCATGCACCACACCTGGCTCTTTTCTTTGGCTGTTGACTCCTGAGAGGTTTAGGGGAGCAGTCACCCCCGGAGGATGAGCTCAGTCCCAAAAGGACGGGGTGGGGCAGGGGCTTGTCTCTGTCTGAAACAGGCCACTGTGGGGACAGCAGCACCTGGCACACTCAGACCTCCACTACCACAGAAGTTGAACCATCATCTGTCCCTCTTCCCCCTTTTCTGTCCCCTGCTGTGCAGGTCATGGGATGGACAGCCGGCCTGCCATGGCCATCTTTGAGCTGCTAGACTACATCGTGAATGAGGTGGGTGCCCCACACTTGATTTTGAGATCCTTCTGCCTCAGCCTTCCAGAGTGTTGAGATAACAGGCTTCCAAGGGATATATTAAAATGAAGAGGGCTGGGGATTTAGCTCAGTGGTTAAAGTGCTTGCCTTGCAAGCACAAGGCCCTGAATTCGATCCCCAGCACAATAAATGAATGAATGAATAAATGAATGAATGAAGAGGAAGCCAGATTTCCCACTACAGCCGTCTCGCAGGGAGACCTGTGCCCATGGCCAAGCCCTGGATGTGGGAGCCAGGGCACACCCTAGTTTCCTCCCCATTCTGCAGAGGGGCTCTGGTGCCACCCTAGTCTCTGGGAAGGAGGCACAGAGACACCGTGTTCTGAAGGTCCCTCCTGCTCACCCTCAGAGCCACTAAGGGTCTAGCTGGCTGTCCCCTTGGACAGACAGCACATGGGTAAGGAAGGGACATGGGCCTGGGCCCCTGCCCTCCCTGGGGCCACCCCTCTTTGGGAGCTGGGTAGAGCCAGGACAGCCCGGCTCAGCCCTGGTCAGGGGGCGAGGTGGTGACAGATCAGGGTGGGGTGGCCTCGGTGACACAGGTCTGCGCCTGGCAGTGACACCCAGGCTCAACAAGCACATCCTCCTGGAGATACCACAGGGCCTCCACCCCAAGTGGCAGGTTGGTCTGCACCCCGGCAGCCACCCTGGGATGTGTGACCAGGCCACCCGAGGCCGGCAGCCCCCCAATGTGGTTCCAGCACCGTGTGCTGCCCTGGCAGGCCACGGAACAGACTCGACGCCCCAGAGGGGCCATTCTCTGCACAGGGTGGCAGAGCGGGGACAGGTGTCCAGCCCACAGGGCTGACCTCCCACCACTCTCCCCACAGCCACCGCCCAAGCTGCCCAACGGCGTGTTCAGCCTGGACTTCCAGGAGTTTGTAAATAAATGGTAAGACGTGTGCGCCATCGCCGGCAGGATGGGCCACGCCCTGCCACCCACCCAGACGGCGGTCCCCTGGGTCCTGGGCTTGGCTGCCGAGTCAGGGACCCCAGTTGGTCCCTGCGGGACACCCGAGCCCACAAGGGAAGCCCTGGCCCGCAGTGGTGGTGTCAGCGCGGCCCGAAACCTGGAGCAAACCGGGATTGCACGTCCCGGGTGACCTCGAGGCCCCGCCTGGTTCCTAATCCGCGCTCCTAATGCCCGTGGTGCCAGGCTGCCCGCCTGTGAGGGAACCTCAGCCTCAGAGGGCCCAGCGGGATCTGTGTCGGGGCCTGTGCGCACATAGGGACCAAAGGACCGTGGTGAGGACCTGCTTCCCTGTCTGTTGCCTGCGTGTCAGAGTGGGTGGCGCCCACAGGCTCGCTGCTCGACTGTCTAGCAGCCAAAGAAACATCCCTGTCTGCGCGGGGTTCTTGTTTTTTCCTGCAGTGCCTGGGATTGAACCCGGGGCCTTTACACTGAACCACGTCCCAGCCCTTTTTATTTTTGAGACAAAGTCTCATGAGGGAGCCCAGGCAGGACAAATTTGCAGTCCTCCTGCCTCAGCCTTCTGAGTGCTGGGATGCAAGGCGTGGGCCACCACACTCGGTCACCGCGGGGCTTTGTGTCTGAGGAACCAGCCTCAGACCGGAGCTGCTTCCAGCTGCAGAACTGCCGACAGCTGTGCTTTCCCGGAAGGGTAAAGTTCCCTCTTGTTGCCAACCCAGAGCGTGGGTTTTATTAGGAACTGAGCCGAGGTGGCTGCAGCACCGGTGACCAGCCGCGGGGTTTCCCGCCTTCTCCCCTCCCCTCCGCTCTTGGACCCTCAGGGCCCTTCCCGAGACACCAGGGGCGGCCAGGGACCCTGTCCACGGTCCAGGCCTCCCGACGGGCCTGGCGCCGCACGGATCGGCACCCCTGACTGTCCTCACTCCCGCCCGCAGCCTCATTAAGAACCCAGCCGAACGCGCAGACCTGAAGATGCTCATGGTAAGAGAACTTGGGGAGCAGGCCTCTGGCCACCCTGGGGGAAGGGGCCCCACTCCGCTGCTGTCAGCGGGAGGAGTCCGGAGCTGGCCAGGCCTTGGGCCCCAGGGGACAGCGCTGGGACTCTAAACAGCTCCCAGGCCAGGCGGGCAGCCTGGGAGGGAACCAGCGGGCCTCGGGGCCTGGGCCCTGTCACCCTGGGTCTGTCCACTGCTCCTGTCCCCACCTAGGCCCAGGAGGGTGGTCTCGTTGTCTTCTCTTTAAACTCCCACCATCCCAGAGTACTGAGAGGCTGAGGCAGGAAGATCACAAGTTGAAGCCCACCCTAGACAATTTAGCAACTTAGTGAGACCCTGTGTCAAAATTTAAAAGAATTTAAAGAAAGGGCTGGGATGTCGCTCAATGCAAAAGCTCCGGTTCAATCCCCAGTACTACAATAAATAAATAGTGTTAAAAACGAAACCTTTACTATAATGAATGTTATCACTATGTACATCTAAAATGTACCATTAAAATAAAATGAATTAAAAAAAAAACCTTGTACCATCACAAGCCACAGAGTCCCAGCCAGAGTGCCCCTTCTCAGGCGCAGACAGGAGGCAGTGGGGGGCCCTGGGTCCCACTGGCCTCACAACAGCACCCAGGACACTGCACAGCTGGTTTTCCTTGGCCTCCTCTGCCATCTGAGACCTTAGGATGTCCCCGTCTGTTCTAGACAGGTGACGTCTCACGGGCCCTAAGAAAGATAACCGGAGCCAAGTCTGGTGGGGCCGTCATCCTAGCATGTGGGGCACTGACGTAGGAGGACCCCAAGTTCGAGGCCAGCCTGGGTGACTTAGCAACAGTCTCTCTAAAAATAAAAAGAGCCCAGGGGGCTGGGGATTTACCTCAGTGGTAGAACGCCTGCCTGGCAAGCACAAGGCCCTGAGTCTGATCCCCAGCACCACCCCCCAAAAAGAGCCCAGTGTGGTGGCACACACCTGTCATCCCAGTACTTGGGAGGCTGAGGCAGGAGGATCGCTACCAGTTTGAGGCCATCCTGGACTACATAATGAGACCCTGTCACAAAAACTAAATACATAAACAAAAAGGGCTGGGGATATAGCTCAGTGAGCGGGAAGATTCTTGAGTTCCAGTCCCCAATACCAAAAAAAGAAAAAGAAAATGAGAAAACTAGGCTGTTTGTAGACGTAAGACACGGATCCTATCTAAGACATCCAAAAACGGTTAATAACTGGAGGGATGTGGCATTTTGAACAAGTGAGCTG
>PVJO010025935.1:0-21968 GCA_004026905.1 Hystrix cristata
TAGTACCAAGCCTTCCCGTGTTTTCTTCTCTTGGAGGAGCCACATTCTGAGCTGTAGTTCTCTGTGTGTACGAGAGAGAAAGCATGTTTTCTGGAGAGTCTGCCTTGGACATCTTGAAATACCATCCTCCTGGAATTCATACTCCTCTGTTTTTCATGTTGTTATTAAACATGAGTCCTTATGGGTCCTACCTAAATGACTTCTTCAGGCTAGAAAAAGCAGAAGCATTGAGATTCCCTGGGAATGTAAATTTGGCTTTTGGATGAAGTCTAGACAACATCATAAAACACTGAAGACCAAAAAGCAGTACGTGCTGGCATGGTAGCACAGGCCTGTAATCCCAGGTACACAGGAGGCTGACACAGGACTGCAGGAGGATGCCAAGTAATTCAAGTCCAGCCTGGGCGACTTAGCAACTTAGCAAGACTCTGTCTCAAAAAAAAGACTGGGGAGATAGCTCAGTATAAGGTCCAGGACTCAATGCTCAGTACTTCAACAAAACAAAACAAGATAAAAACAAAGAAACAATAGATAATTTAGCTCCAAACACTATTTTTATGTTGGTGAACTAAGAAAATGTTCACTTCTAGTTTCAGGGGCAGTAGACACTAAATACTCTGAGTTCAAAAGAGAAGCCTGTTCCAGTGGAATCCGAGAAATGCTTATGGAAGACAGGAAAAAAAAAACCAAGCTACTCTTTTATTGAAAAAATGCAAAATCTTCGAGAAAATGAGAGAGAAGTTTCCTGTGAGGGTCATGAGATTTGTACTTTTTAAAATTAAAACACACTTCGTGACCCAAAGATCTCAGTAACACCTCCACTGTTGATGACTGCATCTAAGGGAAGGTGTGAGGTAGAAATCCCAGAGGACCTGAGTCCCAGCCTTGGCTTTTATCTATAGTTTTGTGGTCACTGCTTTATAGAATACTGTTATCTTTATTTCACTGTCTTCATTTTCATTCATAAGCCCACATGGAAATTATTTTGCTACTTCAGTTGAAATGGGGTCTCAAACACTTTAGTAGCATAATTAGCATATTACAAGTAGGAGAGAACTAATAAATCCATGCGTCAAATTCCTCATCCCCATGGATGTTTAATTAAAAAAGAATGAAATGGGCTGGATTTATTTTATAGTGGGGACTTAAGTTATATTACTTCCTTGCTTGGATGTACACATGGGCAAGTGTTCTTCATTTCCAGAAAGAACTATCCTCTCTCTTTCACTCTCCTTAGAACATGCAATGACTCAGCCCTTCTTTGGTTTACTTTCTCTGATGAGAGCTCTGGGACAAGAACCCAGACACTTTCTTCTTAAAAATACAGTAAGACATACAAAAGAAGAAAATGCTACCAAATTATCAGTGGCATATAGTCACTGTCCCCAAGACAAGGGGTGGGACTCTGGGAAACACTGGACACAGGGAAACTCCACACAGCAAACTCTTTCAACTCAGCAAACTGTTGCATAACCTTACAAATTTCTTGGTTTCTTAAAATAAAGCCAGAAATATAAAACTTAATGTACAGAAGTCATATTTTAAAATATTGACAATTAATTTCAATTTAAAAAATATTTTATTCTTCTTAATGTAAAAATACTAGGTATGATAATTAAAGCAATTTAGAAAATGAAAACTATGAAAAAGTCATCATCAGTACTTCCACCACTTAGAAATAATCATGGTTAACATTTGTTAATTAAAACAATTATTTGTTGATGGTAGAGATTGAATCTAGGCCCTTGCACATGGTAAACAAGTACTCTACTGCTGTGCTATACTCCCAGCTCCAAAGTTCCAGTTGTTAAGTGTACCAATTGCTAAGTGTACCAATGCTATGCAAACTTGCCTCCATCCAGGAACAACTAGGTAGGAAATGGATTTAGCTTGAAGGTTAATTTCCATTTCTGAAATTCAAATGTCCAAAAGTCAGTTTACTATACAACTTAGTTTTCATTTTCTAACCCTCAGTGTAGAAAAATACATATATTAAAAAAATGACCCCTTGGCAGAAACAATGTAAAGCATGTCCCCTGTGGGCTCTAAATCTTGCTATTTGATTTGCTCTCCATTTCTTTTTTTGTTGTTGTTGTTGCTGTTGGTCTGAGAGATAATCTGGTCGATTATGGAGCAAAGCTTTTATTCAGCTTTTAAACTTTAATGTTGGTTAAAAAATAATAATGCATCTTTAAAGCACGGGTTAGGGTGGTAAATATTTAAAGTCTCATAAATTCACCAAGACAGAGATTCCCAAGTCCAGGGAAACGGATGGTAAGAGTGAAACATTCATAATTTGTCTTCAGAAGGATGGCCTAAGAAAGGACCTTCCTCTTTCCAAACCCTCCTTTTGCTTTTGCCTTGCTTCAGAATCCCTCAGGTAGAAGCAGTTTTGAGATTTTTGTGGAGACTTCCAATCTTTTTAAAGTCTTCCCAATCTGAGGATTTTTCATGATGAGCTGTAGTAGACGTGGGAGTCTCACACATGGCCTGGAGGAAAGGCTGGCTGTCGTCAGCCCTGCACCTGATGCATCACATCCAAAGCTCACGCACCTCAGCCTTTCTGCCTCTTTCCAGAATTCATGTTTCCTGGTTTACTTCTGCTCCTATGTCGGCTTAAATTAAATAAATAAGTATATAATATTAATACACAAATATAGTGCTGTATAGTGTAGGTATACTTATAAATATATTTATCTAAATGCACATATATAAAATATTTAACATATATCCGGTTTACTATATACTTAGACTATATTGAGTTTCTTTTTAATATGCAGGGTCCTTTTTAGTTTTTACCTCCCCTTTCTGATCCTGGGTATTGAATCTGGGGCCTTGCGCTTGCTAGACTGGTGCTCTACCACCGAGCTACCTCCTGAAGCCTGGGTCCATACTAAATAGGCAACTACTTTGCAAGCACTAGTGTGTGTGGTGGTGAGTGTGGGCACACATAAAGACAGAGATTGTACACTGGCTTATAACTAGTCATACGTGGGGCTGTACAAATTTAAATAACTCTGGGAAGTAAAATAATTATAAAA
The DNA here is from genome assembly GCA_004026905.1 of Hystrix cristata. Lineage (NCBI taxonomy): Eukaryota > Metazoa > Chordata > Mammalia > Rodentia > Hystricidae > Hystrix > Hystrix cristata. The sequence continues at coordinate 3,042 of PVJO010025935.1, forward strand.
TACAGCAGAAAAGTATACAAATGAACAAGCAACTTTGGAAGCCTTTGTATGACTTCTGTAGATGCCTCTGCCCACACTCACTCTTGCTGCCAACAGGGATGAACGGGGGCACCTGTGAGGCCCACACTCAGGCAGTTAGAATGTCTCCGCGGGGCATTCTGAGGTGTGCTTGTTCTGACAGTGGTTATATGTCCCCAGGAGCTACAGGCCATTACCTTTCAGCAGGACCATGAAGAAGAGGAGAGGATAAAGCAGATGTGCAGTGAGAAGCAGAAACCGGCCATCCAAGATTGATGCTGAGAGGCTGCAGGCTTGTTTCTGAAATCTTTTCCAGTCCCCATTTTAGTCTTTCTCCACCAAGCCCTGCAGTCCTCCTTGCCCTGGGGCTTCGTGAGACAATTACTTTATCTTACAAATGTAAACCAGGGAACACATGTCTCATTATTTGCTTATACTTCTTTGAAACCAGTGTTTGGTTTGCAATCAAGAAATAAGTTAGGCAGGAATTATGGATTCCATTTTATCATTTTATTTTTCAGACCCTGAAGATTGTAGAATGTGGTTGTGGGTTTGATCCATAAGGACTAGATTTGAAAAGTCTTCAGTATCTGGATCTTCAGAAACAAATACATAAGTTTGTTTTAAAAGAATTAAAAATAAGCTAGGAAAGAAAATGTCAACATCAATCCATTTATTTAGTGATTTGTGACTTATGAAAAAAATCAACAAGTCCTTATTCTACCCTCGGGGTTCAAAATAATTATTCCCATTATAGAGGGGAAAAATCTATGGTTCAGTGGAATTTGTGGTATCATAGCTACCATTGTCCAGAGTCATACACAGAGAGAAAGTCGAAATATACTAAGCAAAAACATAGCACTTATGGGGCTGGGGTTTTAGCTCAGGGGTTAGGGTGCCTACCTCGCAAACACAAGGCCCTGAGTTTCATCCCCAGCACCAAAAACAAACCAAAAAATGAAAAACACAGCCCCCCCCCAAAAATAGCACTTACATATTTATAATCATGGGCTTGATTGCTTCTTTGGGAATATTGCTCCTGGTGGTCAGGCTGTTGAAAATAATCTACAAACAGCAAAGAAAAAACTTTTAAAACTTCCATGGTTCATATCTATTTGTAAACCATTCAATTAGGTAGTAAATAGCAAATAGAATTAAAAATATAGAAAACTGTGTTTCTAACTACTTGTGAAAGAAAGCAAGTTTGTATTCGAACACACAAAATATAGCAAAATATGTAAAGAAGTACAGCTTACGTGCTAAATAACCAGTAGAATTGAAAGCAAAACAAAAAAAATCACTCTGCTTCCAACACAGATGGATCTTTGAAGCCACACGGTTATAAGCCTAAACTCTGATCCACCCAGAAAAACTTTTCGAAATGGTGTAACATGTTCCCTACACGTGCTTACATCTCCCTACGACTATCTGATGCAGACAGCCAGTGAGGGTTTGTACTGCGTGGGGAGCCCAAATGTTCACGCGGTGGCTCACCCTGTCTTTTATAAAGACCATACACACATCTGTGCGTTGCAGAACACAGGTGGGGCTTTTCCAGCAGGTGGTTTTGCCTCTGAGCACCCGTGTGAGCTGTGCAGAAGCCTCCTTTTCTCTGTCTGCATCCCTCTGTTGTGCCATGAGCCATCCACTCATTTATCTGAAATGTGAAAGGAGAATGTAAGATGTGTCTGGTTATGTTTGAATAGAACAGAGCGCATAGTGGATCTTTCGGTACTCACTGAAAGAGGTTATAATCCCAAAAGAAAAGCAAAAAGCAAGAAAAAAGGGCAAAAATAAAACAACCACAGAAGACACGAGAACGAAAAAGTGAGGGAATCTTAGAAAATCTACACTGTCTTCCAAAAGTAAACATCAACTGAGATCAGCAGTTAGAGCCACTCCCCCCACCCCTATGTGCTCTTTTCTTTAAAACAAGGCCAAGGCTGGTCCATAAAGTTGCAGAGGATTTAATTGTGGGATACATGATAGCCTTTAGGAATAATTCCCAAAGACCCCAGCATACTGGCTAGCTGAGAAATGGAAGAAGCCAGAGTGATAGATAATGCAGAGTGAAAAACCTCCTTTTCCCAGACAAATGTAATCTTCTTGGATGTGGTAGGGTCTAAAATGAAAAATCTCTTCTTCTGAAGATAACTTTTCTAAAACTAAGGTCTATATATTCAAAAGTAAGAGCTTAATAAATACTAGAAAGTAAAATTAAGTATGAGTATAAAAAAGCATAATATTTAAGGGCCCTAGGGGACAAATGTACAGCCTGACTATAAAACATCTCTCAGTCAGAATTAATCTGATCCTTGTAGGTTTGGAGTTCTTTGCACTTAAGGTTATGAAACTCATCACAGTCTGCAGTATGTCATTGACAGAAAGGAAACTGGTATCTATTGAGAGACCACGGCCTGCCTTCTACATTATATATCTGGGATGTTTGACTTATTTGCGGTTTACAGAGAAAGCAAATGAAGTGCAAGACTAATGAAGTTCTTAATTAGAAACTTGCAGTGCCAACATTTGAGCCATGTTGTGTCTGTGCTCTTTTCTCTCATGGTCATCCCTGTGAATGAGAATTGAGAGGGAAACAACTAATTCTTTCTCAGCTGAAAGGGTTTGCAGTGTTGAATAGATGTTCCATGAAGTCTTATGAAATTGTCACCAGTGAACACATAGTAATTAGGTGTGTAATTTTGCAAGGTAAAGGCAAACATTTACAAACTTTATTCAAGCTGAAATATAACACTGAACTTCAAATTATTATAAATTCATTTTGTGGGCAAATTCATGAAAATTCATAAGAAGAATAAATATTTAGAACTCAATCCTTGCATCAAGAATAGACTTGCCATATAGGTAACTAGTGTAGGTATTATCTGTATTCTAATCTTTTGATGAGTTCAGAAACACTCCTGTCTGGATTTCTGTATTTTTACAGATGGCCCTAACACCAATGGCATGTCTAAAATTTACACTATTGGAGTTAGTGGAATTAAAATTAGTCATCTGCTCCAGGAATAAATAAAACATAAACTTCCATTTTATAGTAATATACATTAAAAGATTAATATATGTTGAAGAAGATCAAGGGAATTCTACATGCAGATTTGGAACAAGTGGAGTGAAAGGGCAGATATCGAAGGATTAGGCAACCTCCTCGTGCTGTCCAAGGCTAGTTCTGAATTAGAAGCACATTTAGCATGTCTGGATGATGTAAGTAAGTAGAATCTAAATCATTGTGACTTTAATGTGAATGATGTTCTTTGCCGCTACATAATGCTGTCAGAGTGCAAGGCTTGGCAACTCTTCAGGCCCAACAGACCTATAGGGTTCCTAAGTCATCTTGGAGTTGGAAATCCACTGGAAAATAAAGCTTTAGTGGTTAATAAGGATAGGACCCTGATGTTTAAGTGTTCAGCAAGACTGCATAGCAACCAGTATCTTAGCAAATGTCCTAAGCTAAGAAAAGTAACACATGTTGTAGAATGATAGAAAGGAAAAGATGAGATATCTCCCAATTTTGAACATGATCCAGTCTGAGAGAGAGAGAGAGAGAGAGAGAGAGAGAGAGAGAGAGAGAGAGAGAGGGAATGTGATGAATGAATAAGAGCAATGAAAAATATTTGAACAATGCTTTGTAAGTTACAAAGTCCTTTTATGTTTTTTTCACTAGAACTTTATAAGAACTTTAAGAGAAAAAGTGTTGGTAGGGCACAAAACCAGGCCCAGAAGAGTGAAGTTGGTCTTAAGTCAAACAGCTATGAAGTGACAGCTGAAACAAACTCCGCCCTCCTGGGCCCCTGTCTTCTGTTTTCAGGTGTGCTATTCTCTGTGCAGCAGAGGAATGTAGAATATCGAACAGGGTGCTGTATCATTTAGGTGCTGCAGGGGGTGGTTGGGGTGCAAGAAGTACTGGGGTAGTCAAAGATGGCTTCCTGAGGAAAAGTGAGATGAGGTGGCCTCTGCGGGGAAGGGAGGGAGGTAGAGGAGAGTGGTGTCCCAAATTTGATTTGCATCACTGTCGTCCCTCAGCCATGTGACCTCTACAGGTTAATTAACTTTCAACTTTTTCTGTAGCTCAGATGTCTCATTGGTAAAATGTGGATGACTATTGGAATCATAAATGGGTTACGATTTAGAAAGCATTTAGAACAATCCCTGGCAATCGTCCACTCCTAAGTGATGGTATCGTTGTTAATACTGAAAGGGAAAGTCAGCACCAACAGGGAAGTGTTTGTTTATCTGCCCACTCAGTTTTTTTTTTTTGTTTTTGTTTTTTTTTTTTAGTGTTTATTCCAAGTCCCCATGAAGCCAAGAGAGGCACTGTCCGTGGTACTTAAGGAACTGGTTTAACCTCAGCGCTGTGGGCAAAACTCAGAAGAGCGCAGAGACAGAGCCGCGCACTCCGAACACACTGATCACTCTTAGCATCAGAGAGAGAGACAGGCATCCTGTGCCTCCTGCTGAGACACCCCCAGAACTGCCTGCACCCTGGGAAGTGCTCTTGCCAGAACAGCTTCACCTGGATCTAACAGCTTAGAAAAAATTTATAGCCCACATCCACCCGGAATAGATAGAGAAGAGAGGGACAAGTAAATGGCACCATAAGGAAACAATTGGCCAAATGAAGAATATGGAACTTTCCTCAAGATGAATAACCCAGTTTATCCCACCAGCGAAAATGCAATCACAAAAAAAGAAAAGAGAGACTGTTTCATATTAAAAGTGACTGAAAGATACTTAGGAGATTGAACAAACAAACATAATGTTGAACTTTTTCTTTCCATGCCAATTAAACAAGTCACACATAAATACATTTTGGGGACAGTCATGTATGATCATAGATATAAAATAAAATTTAGAAAGTACTGCTTTTTAATGTCTCTAGGATTTAAAATGTTCTTATAGTTATATAATAAAATCTTTTTTTTAAAAGGGAGTTGAATAAATCATACCTTATTACTTTTTCTTGGGATACTAAATTGATGAAATTAAAATTGAGTAATACAAAGTTTGAGAGGCAGTTGGAGCTATTTTAGAATTCAGTTTATCTTGCCCTTTCTGCAAAACCCTAGAGAATCCCCTCTGGATGTGTTGGGTCTTTTGGGGAGCAGCATCTTGTCTGTAAGCACATTTTATTTGAGAATCTTAAGTGCTTTACCTGTAGAGGAAAGCTTATCTCAGAGTAGGAGCCAGAGGAAAGATAAAGAAAATGAAAGAAAGACTAGAAGGTGATGGAGTAGTAAAAGTATTTGAGTGGAGAATGAGGAGACAAAAACTAAACTAAGAAAAACAACATAAATGTTGAACAATTAGGAATGAGAGGAAAATATAAAGGAACAAGTTGGTGAGAAACTGAGGTTTAAATAACAGTGAAGGCAAAGAATCTGAGAGCTCCAGAATGCCATGTCCTGGCATTTACTATTTGCAAGAGGAGCAGAGTTTATAACATGAACAAACCTAAAAAGCAGATCACCAGCAAGAAGCAGGCATAGTTCTAGGTGCTTCATTAATTTAACACTCACAGTAACACCCAGTATGAAATTGAGACATAAGGTGGTTAACAACTTGCCTAAGTTCACACTGCCAGTCACTGGACATCTAGGGTTCAAACCCAGGTCTTCTGGGTCCACTGCCAATGCCATAGTGTCCGTCAGACAAGGCACCAGCCCACTGCCAGGCCAGAAAATCTACCACGATTTAAATTCAGGCGCATGTTGGAATTCTTTTTTTTTTTCAACTAGACTGCTCACTGTGCTTGCCCTTCTGAGCCATCAAATCATATGCTATTCCACCGTACACAGGACGAGACAGAGGTGGGTGTGTAACCTCATCATGATAGGTGAAACAAGCTGAGTTTCTTCAGCAGTCCAAGAAGAGACACAGCTATCAGTGCAGAGAAACTTGGAATGCTTGATTTGATGGATTCAGATGATATTTAGTTCACCTTGCTCTTTCACGCAATGATGAAACTAAGTCCAAAGGAGTAGAGTGACTTACTTGACTTTATGTGGCAAGTCTATGATAAAATGTTTCTGACTCAGAACACAAAGAGTTTTCTCCTCAAAGCAGCAATACCCTAAGCTCCACTATTAAAAAGAGCCATACAATTCAGCAGTCTCCCTTTGTTAGCTCAATACTTGTGATTGAACCCAGGGCCTTTGCGCTGAGCTACGCCCCCTGTCCACTTTCACTTTGAGGTCAGGTCTTGCTAAGTCACCAAGTTGTTAAGTCTTGGCTCTCACTTGTGGTCTTCCTGCCTTAGCCACCCAGAGTGCTGGGACTGCAGCATGTACCATCGCAGCTGGCTCCAGCAATTTCACTTCTGAGTATACACCCCAAAGGATTGAGAGCAGTGTTAAAGAAGTATTTGTACAACCACGTTGATAACCGGCCTGTTCACAATAGTCAAAGGGTCGAAGCAGACTGTGTGCCTATTAGTGGATAAACAAATGAAATGCGGCATGTTTCCTCAATGAAATACAATTCATTGCTAACAGAGGTCCATTTGACACCTACTACAATATGGGTCGACCCTGTGGACATTATGCTAAGTTACACGAGCTAGTCATAAAAGGACTATATTGTGTAATTTCTCTCATGAGGAACCTAGGATAGTCAAATTCATAGAGACAGACATGGAAGAAAGGGTGGTTTCCAGGGATTGGAGGGAAGGGGGATGGAGGTTATTGTTTAATGGGCACAAGAGTTCAGTTTTGCAAGATAAAAATGTGCCGTGGATGGTGGTGGTGATGATAACACAATGTGAATCTACCCAATAGCGCTGAAGTTCACATTTTAAAATGCTTAAAATGGTCCATTTTATGTCATTCGTATTTTGCCACCATTAAAACAATAGACAGCCTAAGAATGACAACACAAAAGAAATTAAAGAACTTTTAAAAATTAATGTATTTCAAGAGTTAACCACAAGAAATCTAGCTTTGTCTCTGAAATCTTACATTGATTTTGTTAGATTGCATCACAGCAATCATGATTTTATGTCGGCATAACTACGGAAAAGAATTCACCATTTGCAAAACATACCCGCCATTGGTTATCCCTACCTTACCGCTGAAGGTATGATGTTACTTTGCAAAAATACCTCCAGATCTTTTCAAGTATTTCTCTCTCTAACTGGACATTACTCAGATCTCTACTAAAGTGCTGTGGTATGTGCAGAGATACACACAAATGTATAGCACACCACATCACCTCTTTTGCAAACTCCTATTTACCCCTCCAACCCCTGCTCAAATCTTCCACATCTTTTGTAGGAAGCCAGAAATCCTCATGGTCACCTGCCCCAGATTAATATAGACTCAACCTGCCCTGATCCTTTGTTAATATATTGCTCTTATCTTAGTATATTTTGAAGTATGTATTGACACGTTTGCTTCAAGAATCACACCATGAGCTCTTTCAGAATAGATACTGTCCTTTCATTTCTACATTTCTAACTCTTAGAATATTACAGCTTGTAAAAAATTTCCTACCTAATTAATAAACAAAAGGAAAAGCTTCTAAGACTGGGCATTGTAATATGTTTCTTTTGTACCTAACACTCACACCCTTCATAAGGCTCAGGCTCCTTGAGTCAGCCCATCAGTGTCACTTGAAATTGTCTGTGACATCTAATAAGCCAAACATCCTGCCCTGTGTTCACACAGTGCTGCTTCCAAATATGTAAAAATGTCATGAAAGACAGCCTGCCCTTCTGGAAGACGATGATTAAGTGCATAATTAAAAATTGATGCAATTTGCCTTGATGCGACAGGGTTCTGCTGTCTCTCTGTCTGCAGCTTCTCTTTCTGCAGTGTTTATGTATATCAAGGTGAACCCAGAAAGTGGATTGGGTTCCCTATGCTGGTACCTCTGGACTCTCTTCCTCCCTGGAGGGACCGGAGCCCTCCTGTCCTTCTCTCCACATTTGGACAGAACTGTGCAGCTGCTGATTCGATGGATCTCTGCTCAAATGCAGCCTTCACTTTGTACATGTGTCACTGGGTGCGAGGTTTCTAGGTGCACATTACGCTTCCGGCAAGCCACACAGACCAGCAAGCTTCATGATGGGCAAGGTGAAAGGAACACAGGACCCTTTCGTCCAAGTAGCCCTGATGTTTTGTAGCCTATGGTTTTATCACTGATATTGGTAAAGCTAAGGTTGGAAATTCGAACTGCATATAAATAAAGGAAGAATTATTGAGACATATAATGTGTTTTTGGTTTACTAACCAACACTCCTTTATGACCATTTGCATTTTCTTCTGCAATTTCAAGTTTTTGCTCTCTAGATGCTTATAAAAAAGGGAATATTTATTTTTTGTTAAAGGAATGCTAGAACCTGAGTGATGGAGAAGCAGAAACATGAAAAACAAGGGGTGTGGTAAAAGAAATTATTATAAGGTAAAAATAGTATTGGAATCACTTAGCAAAAGTTAGGCCTTATGCTGTAGGATTCTGCCAGTGAATGGCCCATTCATCTTCATAGTGTGGTTTTTCTCCCTTCCTTCCTCCTTTCCTTCTTTTTTTGCTTCTCTCCCTCTCTCTCTCTCTTCCTCTTCTCCCTGTCCTTCTCTCTTTTCCTTCCTTCCTTCCTCTTTCTTTCTTTCTTTCTTTCTTTCTTTCTTTCTTTCTTTCTTTCTTTCTTTCTTTCTTTCTTTTTTCTTTCTTCTTTCTTTCTTTCTTTCTTTCTTTCTTTCTTTCTTTCTTTCTTTCTTTCTTTCTTTCTCTCTCTCGATATAGCAAAGTAATGGTCTATTGATGAATCTATTTCATGCTGTTTGCATAAGAAACTAAGTGAAATACACTTCATATTTTAATTTGAGAAGAGTACAGTAGGATTTAGGTCTGAGGACTGATTTCTACCTCCGACTCTTGTGACTTTTGCATGACCACCGGAAATGTATCCATTAACTCTGAGCCTCTGAGCCTCTGAGCCTCTAAGGCCAGCTGTTTAACAACACCTCCCTTGCACATATGGTGAGTGTTGGTGAGAATTTTGGTCTGAGAGAGGCATGTACGAAAGGCACCTTGGGAAGGATAGTTGTGATAAAAGGTCAGGGTCTCCAGAACTGCCTTTGAGGGAAGACAGGGAAGGAGGTGGCTTCCCCAGTGGATCGCCTTGAGCAGGAGAGGAGTTGATGGGAGGAGATGATCACATTTCAGGGGCTTGGAGGGTACATGAGGATACCATACAAAACAGGCAACTTGTGGTATGTTCGAGAAAGGGTTTTTCAAAATTTAAGAGAGCAATATTGTACCTGCATTTAAGTTTTTCTTCTCATCTCATAAAAGGAAAAGAAAAGAAAAAGAAAAGAAAAAAACAACTCACTGTAGCCGGAGTGAAAAACCATCCAGCACACTGTTATTCGTTCAGCATATCAGGGAAAAGGATAAATGCAATTAAACTGTCAATAGAGTTCTGCTTACATTTGGCCTTTCGATACATCCCCGCTTGGGCTGCCTCTCTCTGCAGCATTGATTGGATATTGTTAACCTTTATCTATCTCCTGTTTACGTTTCTCTATTAGGGCCAAACATCAATATGAAGCTTTTAGAAAGGACAGAGGCAAGCAACAAAGAGACATTGGGAAAAGGTCAACTATTTATGCAGCCAGGTTTGGGGAAGCACTCCAGCAGCGGGAGCAAGGTAGGGGCTCAGAAGCAGCCTGGTGCTTGCGTTTTGGGGAAGAAGGAAGGCAGGGCATAGGTAGCAGCCAGGGCAGCCAGAGGGACACCCAGCTACAGGGAAGCTGGGAGGGCTCACGGGGCAGAGACAGGCGTAAAGATGGTGAGAGAGACTGAGCCAGAGAGGGATGGTGGTCAGGCCCAGGAGAAGGGAACGGGAACAGTGCCTCCCATTGTCTGTGTCTCCCTCTGGCCCCAAAGAAGCCATTAAAAAGTACCAAAAGCATGCCAGATCCTCCCCTGCTATGTTCCGCAAAGCTGCAGGACACGTGGCCATGAGAGGTTAAGCAACTAGGGCAAGGTCGCACGGTGGCCAAGGAGCTCTCGGGCGTAACATTTGAAACCGTACATCTGCACCTGAGAAACAAAGCAAACCCTTTCTCTTCTGCAAAGTCTGAGATGTGCCAGGTGTCCCCAGAAGCCTTATACATGTGGCAGAGTGTTTCCTTCTATCATGTATCCTAAAATTAAAAAATGTATTCCAAATACTAAATTACCACAGAATCTTGTTATAATTGCAATGTTACACATGCTTCTTTCCCCTCCTCATCACTCCATATTCAAACTAACTACTCTGCAGTCCTATTATACTGAGCAGGTGAGCTTTGTCCATACCTCAGCTGTGAGGGGCAGTTAACCTCTCCAGTCTCTAATTACTAATATGAATACTACTCTAACGCTAGGATTTAGAGCCCACTTACTGGTTTTACTAAACCTGGGACTCCGATGTGCCTCACTCTGAACTCCATATTTTTAAATTATTTTGCTAAAGTACCTGCAGTTTGCTCAATGTTGCCATCTCGATAGAATGTTTTCCAGCATCAGATACAAAACGAAAGGGAGCTACAGTGGGAGGTTTGGGCTGTAAAGCTGCTCAACTTTCTTCTTCTGTCCTGAGAGCAGAGAGGAAGACTTAGGCTCCGGAGCGCTGCCTAAAAAGACCCTGAACAAAGACTGGTGGTGGTTCTTTAAAGGGGGGGGTGGGGTGTTCCCTAGAGAATAGGGACCGCATGTCCCTAATCTGCCTGTCCCCTACCCACCATGTGAGATGGAGAGTTGGGGCCCAGAGCCACCACCTGGGAGATCCAGGATCAACCAGCTGCACCCTGGAGGGGAAGGGAGGGTCTGATTCATCAGTTCCTGACACATTCATCCATTATACTTCATGACCAGGAGAGAATATACAGGTAGACTTATACCTAAAACAAACATAATCACCAAAGAAACCATTAAAAAGTACAAAAAGCACACCAAATTGTGAGCTGTGGTAACTGTTCTCATGCTGGGCTGATGAGAAGTTTCTGTGTGATAAAACCACTTGGATCCTCACTTGTCTTATCTACACTGTATTATGTGTTAGTATTTTATGCTCAAATGTACTAAGAAGCATTTTTCAAAAGTAAATGCTGTCCACCATTTTTAAAGGCATTAAGAGATGCCTTGGGATGAGTATTCATGGAAAAACCACCTTAGTGACCGTGAAAATAACGTGGCACTAGAAGATTTTAAAATTCCCTTGCCCTCATTTAACACTGTTAGGGGGAGAATGTGCCTCTGGTGAGCGACCTTTGCTAAGCTATTCACTGACATCTGCAAGCAGGCTGGGGCCTGTGCACGCTCAGACTCTCCATGTGGCTGGTCACATGAAGACAAATACCTAAATTAATCTGGTAGCAGTAAGGCAACCTTTTTACCCTTAAGTGTGGGGGAATCCTATATTCCATATCTGTTGGGAAAGTCTAGATTTCAACCATCGTGATGTCTCATAAGTCAGCTTCAACCTGTCAGACCACCTGGCCTGACCATACGTCCCGCCACAGTCATGGTTGTAGTGACATGGCTGCCTGCCTGGTCAAGGGAGGACCAGGAATACAGAAGCACAAAGGGCTGTGTCTTCAGCCCTCACTTTATACAAACAAAATCCAAGTGCATCTTAGTTGTATATTTCAGGTTGGCATGGGTGTGCTACAGCTTGGTAACACATTTCTTCTTCATCAAGGGAGGAGAAAAGGAGATTTGGTGTTTTCTTTCATAGCTAACTTTGTACTTTAATGTCACAGAAGTAGGTGGGTGGACAATGGTTAAGACTGCTGAATACTGTAGAAAGAGCTAACTTCTAAATGCTCCCTGAATCCTGAAAAGCCACTTTATAAACCTTTCCTTCAGATAAGGCACTGTCACTGATTAAAATGCAAACATCTTTAAATGGGTGAATAGATTAAGCAGTGCTGGTCATTAGTGATTTAGTGCTAGCCTGGCTATGAGATTGCTTTTTTCCCCTCATCTAGACAGCTAGCTGCCATTAGCTTTCTATTAGGAATGAGAACATATCTGGTAACGAAGGGAAAGGGGAAGAAAGAGGAACAGAAATTGAGCCCTGTCAGAGAAACCAGTGTGGGCAACTGATGGAGTGACCTGCACAAGGTTAGAATGAAGGACATAAATATTTTTGTTTAGTTTATATTAAGTGCCAAAACTTTTACTGGTTCATCATGCATCAAACCATCCATACCTCTGTCCATCCATCCATTCTGCCAATATTTCTAAGTTATTTTGGACCTTGAGACTTCAATCAAGAGGGAGCCAATTTATCTGCCCCTGAGGAGCTTAGTAGCTTTGTTGAGATACAAGTACACAGAAAATGATGATAAAACCTGGAAATAGTTATCAGTGAGGTAGAGGAACACATGAGGACATGTAGGGTGGGTGTCTTGGCATGTAACTGTGGGAAGAGTCATAATAGTTTACTTAATCTTCACACTAGTTTTGCAAAGTAAACGTTTAGCTTCATTTTTACAGAGGAAGAAACCAAGGTGCAAAGAATGTAGCATTCCATAATTATAATGGCAAGAGTGATCAACCACCATTCTCTAATCACATCTCTTAAATATGTCAGTGAAATACCTAAAGCAGTGATGGCAAACCTTCTAGAGCTTTCAGTGACACAAACAGTCTGCTAAGGCACGCGTGCCACAGGTTCACCATCACTGATCAAAAGGCTCAGAGCCAGAAAGATAGGAAGTCTAGATTTAAATCAATGGTATACCTTCCTCGTGTTGGTCCACTTCTTTTTCTGAATGCAATACCAGACACACACCACTTAAAGGAGGAGAGCATTAATTCGGCTCATTGTTTTGGGGGGTATTCAGTGCATGGTGGGCTGGCTCTAAGGCAGAAGCGGCACGGTGGAAAAGCATGGAAGAGGAAAGCTGCTCACCTCATGAGAGCCAGGAAGCAGAGGAAGAAGGAAGGAGCTGGGCTGGGAGACATAGCCCTCATGACAGGTCTCTTTCAAGCTGGACCCACCTGCTAGCAACGCATTTAGCTATGAACTCATCAGTGGATCGATCTATTGATAAGTATAGTGCCACCTTTATCCAATCACCTACCCAAAGCCTTACTTCTGAACAATGAGACATTTGGAGGCATTTTAGATATAAACTATAACATGCCTCTAAACTCACTTCATTATCTCGTTGTCTGTTGTGAAGAAGAGAATGAAAGGGAGCAGATACGTGTGTGTGGCTGGTGGGCTGGGAGACAAGGCCAGGAAGGGAGAGTTGATGGCCATTTTTGAGCCTTAATGACAATCATGATGAGAAATATGCACAAAGAGGACTTACCACAGGCAGCTTTGGTGTATCATTTTTTAAACAAAGAGCAGCGCAAAAGCACATTTACAAAATATCACGGATCCCCTAGCCGCCCTTCCGCTGACAAGAGGCTTGCTATTTTCCTTTGTGCAGAAAGCTGGTTGCCTGATTGGTGCTGCTTCAACTCATCCTGCATCTTTTCAGCTAAAGAGGCCACAGGAACTGCCTTCTTAAAGTCCTTGAGACAAAGTTTAGAAAGGATATGTCATTTCCATCCTTCATACAGGAGACTTTGGTTCAAAAAAGGGTTAAATAATGTGGTCTTGCCTCCCACACTGCCCTGGGCCAGGCACGGGAGGCTATATATTTAACAAGGTTTTGCTGCATTTGAGAGGTTTTTCCAGACATCTTAGAAATGGTGTTTCTCTCTTGGCTGTCAAGAATTAAGTCTCAGGAGGACAAAGACCGCAGAATTACTGTAAGAGGATTTGTCCGTCTTAAGAGAAGCAAACCTGACCTCCCTCCTCTCAAGGCTCGAGGAAGCCCCATCTTTGCAAGCAGTCCTGTCCCGACTGGTGGGGTTATTAAGTCAGTTGCTGCTGAGAGCGGCAGCCGATTGCTCTACTGGTCTTTGTGTGACTTTCTGCCTGGTTTCAGCCATGCGTGTGCTTGCTCCCCCAAGCCAGCAGTTTGCCAAAGGTTTACAAATAAATAAATACAAGAGTTTCATCCAGGAGGCTGAACAACCAGAGTTCAAGCTTCAGTGTAGGTCACAGGAGGTGACACCAGTGTGCAGGTTTGCAGAGCTCTGACCTGGCCTCATCAGTGCAGGCATAGAAGCTGCTCAAGGCAGGGATATTGGAGAAGCTCGATTTCATCCCCTTTACCCCCTCTCCTGGCTTCTCCATGATCTCTTATTGCTCAGCTTTGAAAGTATTGCAATCCATTAAGGGATGCAGACACAGGTTTGTTTGGGTTTTCTGCAAGCCTGACCAAATCCCTTGATCTTGGACATGTCTAATAATTGTCATAACTCATAGGAGGTAAGTCTAGAGCTGCAGAACCAATTAAAGGTCAAGGGCGAGGTGTTTTTATGGGATTATAGGAAACAAACTTCGCTACCTCAGTCTGCCTGACATGGCTAAGCTAAATGCGACCCCCAGTCCAGTACTTTCATCCAAATAATACAGTGGAACACATCAGGTACAGTACAGAAGCCTGGGATAAGGAGTCAGCATACAGGTTCATGAGGCAAGTGGAAGAAATGCTATCACTCCTTTTTATTTTTATAGCATTCATCTATTTATGCAGCATTTGCAAATCAGGGTAAAAGAGGGAGGATAAAAGCGACAACTAAGAGGTCCATGGTCATTTTGTGACCTTGTTTAGGGCTATGGCTGTTTCTTCTTGAAATAAGAGATGCAAAGATATACAATTTGGGAAAAGAGGAAAGAATCAGTTGTTAAAAGGATAAACCTTGAATGATAACTCTCTCTCCCTCCTGTTTCTCTCCATTTAACAAATACATCCAGCCAGAAGATTTAATGCTAGATGCTTCTTCTAATGCACAATTAGAAAACAAGAAGCCTCTGAGGCTAAGTATCTTAGTTACTTTCTCATTGGTGAAACACAACACCCGACACCCATGATTTAAAGGAAAAGCGGTTTATTTTGGCTCACAGTTTGTAGAGGTTTAAATCCATATTTGGCTGGCTCCAGTGCAGGGTGGCATGGCAGAGGAGAAACAGTCCATGGCATGGCAGGCAGGAAGTGGCATGACTAAAAGAAGAGGATAGATATATATACCTTTCCAGGTCACACCCACAGTGGCCCACCTCCTCCCACCAGGCTTCACCTCCCAACATCACACCCAGTTATAAACCTATCAGTGAACTAATCCAGTATCATGCACCCATGATCCAGCCACTTTCCAAAAGCTCCTCCTATGAGCACATGAGGCTTTGGGGGGCCATCTAGATATAAGCTGTAACACTAAATCTATGTTCACAAATATCTTGACTACAAATACAGTCAGGTTCATTAGTTGCAGAATATCTTTAGCACTTTTATTTTGAGGAGTTACATAAAGTCACCCAGGGTACCTCCTCAATCCTTATTCCTCTCTCATGAGATGTGGGGAGTGACAGAAATGGGACAAAATATTGAAGATCAAGCTACTGGAAGTACCTGAGTAACCATCACTGTCCCCACAATCATAGCAAAAATAAAGGGGCTGGCATTTAGGAAAAATGACCCTTTGAGTCTTCCATCTTGGCCTAAACGAAGTCCTGTAGGCCAAAATAGATGCATCTGCAAACATCATTCTCTCAGCCTTTGATATTTTTTCAAATGTAGAAAACAGAATTTTAAAATATTTCTCCAGCCAATAATAAATTCTAGCATTTAGTGAAGATGTTGTTAAATATGTGCAACATTTCTACAGTAATCAAGGAAAATATCTCACAAATGCCCTTTGCTTAACAGGGGAATGACAGAAACATTTAAAAGCTTTTAAAGCTTTGGGGCTTTCCCCCAAAACAGTTAAAACTGCTAAAACAGTTTTTGAATGACAGTTTGAATAATTTGAGTTGGTATACCTTAAGTTTTAAGAGTTAAGTAAATAGGATTATTTAACCAGGAGAAACTTTTTAATGTAGGTCCTATGTGGAGAAAGATCTTACAGAATTAATGATAATAAGCAATCCTTTATCCTCAACATGCAAGAAAAATTCTTCTTTTCTATGTTAAGAAAGTCAAGTGGCTATTGTCTTTGCCACTATAATTATTAAGATTCCTGTTTCTCTCCATCCTCCTTGGCACTTCCTAAAGTCCAAGCCACCATCATCTCTCACCTGGATTGCAATAAACTGCTTACTCATTTCTAGGCTTTTATTTTCCCCTTTTCTAATTCAATCTCCAAGCAATTGGATTTCTGTTTTGAAAATACAACTATGAACATTTCATTTATTCAAACTCAAATGCACCTGATGGTGTTCAGAGTTTAGGCAAAAATATTGAGTTGCACATGGCCTCTAAGATGTTTGTAGTCACGCTTAACCCTCTTCTTTACTGCTTTTCTGGGTGCTTTAACCAAACTGGTGTTCTTTCAATTCCTAACGTACCTCGGGTGCCTTCCTTTTTCAGGTTCTTTGTGTATGCCATTCCCTCTTCATATAAAGCTTTTCCTTTCACTTTTCCAGTAATCTGTTGTGACTTATTCTTCATGTGTCAGATTTTATAAGCCTATTATATGCTCTCAGGACATTCTGCCTTTATCTGACCTAACATTCACCGTATTTGTTATTGCTTGTTCATGTACTAAAACCTTATGTTTTAGTACATGAAAACCCTTCTAGGGCATATTTTTCTATTTACCATTTTGTTGCCTTAAAGTCTTGTTGGTCTCATAGTAAGATTCCAACAATTACTTACTGAAATGATGGGTGACTATAGTAGGTGTTTACTAAACATTTGTGGAATAAGGGAATGGATTAAAGTGTGGGATTAACAGAGAACCAAAAAAAAAAAAAATCAGGCCAGTTGGATTCTCCAAATACATGGACTTGAAGTTCTAACAGTCTGATTTTCATAGTTATTTACTTCTATCCCAAATTCAAGGTACGGGTTTAAATTAAGACTAGTGAATATACATGATATGCAATCAGCACACAAATGCACAATAAAACAAGATTCCTTTCTCCATTTTTTAAAAACTTATAATGATCCTAACCTTTTCAACACTTGTAAAAGAGAAAATTCCTCAGGGATGTGATTAATTGAGCCCTTTAATATACTGATGGTAGGAGTACAGATTCAAGTCCTCCTGGAGAGTAGATAGGGAATATCAAGAGTCTTTAAGAAGGGGTATCTGGTAATCTTGCTTTGATTAACTTTTTCTAGGTAAATACTATAATCAGAAATACAAATAAAAACAAGTATTTGTATATTATTATGTAAAATACAACCATTTTTACAATGAGTGAAAATTCAAAATTACTGAAATGTCAAACAATAGCAGGCTGCTTTGAAAAAATTATAGCACATCTACATTGTGAATGTCAGTAAACTGATGTATTTAAAATGATTTAAATAAGATGGGGAAAGTTTATGATACAGAAATCAAATGAAATACAAACAATGTAGCATTATACATCAGAAAGAAATATCATATAAGATGTTTGAAAAGAAATACCTCCATATGTTTCTGTCTGTATGTTGAG
Source organism: Hystrix cristata (assembly GCA_004026905.1). NCBI lineage: Eukaryota > Metazoa > Chordata > Mammalia > Rodentia > Hystricidae > Hystrix > Hystrix cristata. The sequence goes on from PVJO010025935.1 coordinate 20,572, forward strand.
AATTTTATGGATAGTTTGGCATCATCCTTCCACATTTTCCATCATCCCATTTGTCAACTTGCTCTAGCAATATAAACTAAAATGAAACATATACCAAAAAAAAGAAACCTAATTAACACTTAAAATGGAGACTTTTGGGAATGAATTAAAAAGCATACAAATGATAATTTTGGAAAGAAAATGAGAAGAAAAACAGGAAATATGGCTTTCTTCTTTAAAAACTTTGGACATATTTATTTTATTGATCAATTCTCCCTGGAGCATGTTTATGACACTCTGCTCTACATGCCGTCTACACTGCAGTCCCTCTGCAATCTCAGATAATCAAATAGGGTGGAATCTGTGTGTGGGTCTTCTGCAGTCCACACCTGTTACAGGCACGTGCAATTGGCTCTCACGTGTGAGAGCTGCCCATTGTGCACATTCTAACCTCAGTCGTCAGTGTGGCCTGGTGGATTCTGTTCTGTCAGAGCAGGCCTGGCATGGGGGAAGGTCCAGCTGTGTTATCCGGGATAGTCTCGCCCCTCAAAGTCAGCAGCCACTCACATGCAGCCTGTAGCCAGCAGCCAGATAGACACTCTGGTGTTTGTTGTCTCTTCACAGCAGTACAGGGTATGCGTTATTATCCTAATTTACTACCAAGTTAAAAGAGCTAAAATGATGTTATGATCATAGGATAAAAAGGAGTAGAGTCTAACTTGGGCCCTTTTCACCTGTAAATCCTGCTCAGTTACTGAGGTGGGAAGCATTCTACACATCCACATGAAACTACAGCCGCAGAATCAACGAATCAAAGAGTTGGTTCTTTGAGAGACTGAACAAAATAGACAAACCCCTAGCCAACCTGATCAAAAAAAGGAAAGAAAAGGCCCAAATTCACACAATAAAAAATGAAAGGAAGTCACAACTGACCCGGCAGAAATCCAAAGGATCATCAACACCTACTTCAAGAATTTATACTCAAACAAGATGGAAAACATGGAAGAAATGGACAGATTCCTAGACACATACAAATTACCAAAACTAAACCAAGAAGCGATACAAACTCTTAATAAACCAATATTGAAGAGGTAATTAAAAACCTACCAACAAAGAAAAGCCCAGGTCCTGACGGCTTCACAGCTGAATTCTACAAAAAATTCAAAGATGATCTAATACCATTATTCCTCAACTCTTAATGAAATTGAAAAGGAAGCAGTACTTCCAAAATCATTCCTGGAAGCAAGCATTACCCTAATACTATAACCAGAAAAGGACCCAACTGAAAAAGAGAACTACAGGCCAATCTCCCTAATGAACATAGATGCGAAAATTCTCAACAAAATTCTGGCCAACAGAACACAACGAATTATCAAGAAGATTATACACCATGACCAAGTAGGATTCATCCCAGGGAT
>PVJO010025936.1:0-21927 GCA_004026905.1 Hystrix cristata
TGACGTGCAGGAGCCAGGTTGAAAGTCCACATCATATAATGGATGACATGCTGAGGTTCCTAGCAACTGCAGGAGAAGTTCACAGGATCCATGAGGCAAAATCGAGTCCACATTCTACATTATGAGTAATTTCCATTTAATGGCGTGCAAATGTTATTCACCACCAAAGAAGCACAAGCCATTTTCAAAGTCCCAAATTTCAGCCTCAAGTTAACCCTGATACACAAGAAACGTGATGGGATGTCTAGCTCTGCAAACTGGAAAAACAAGCTCGTTCATTTACATTCTGATTCGTTGGGTTATTAGAGAATAAAGTATTTCAGTTGTGTGTGAAGTTGTTCTTACAGCTGATCAATCATAAGAAACGAGGTCACCCTCACCCCCGCCATTCATTAAACTCAATCCCCTACCGATGGATTTCCTCACCTGTGCTCCACACCCAGGACCTCAAGGCAGGATCCCAGGGCCCAGCCAGCTCCCTGTTAGCTTCTGACAGCATGAGACACAGAGGGAGAGAGGGAGGAGAAGGGAAACGGGACTGGGTTCTTTGTGATTTGGTTGCCAGCCATATCAAGTCAGTTCCTTCTCCAGGGTTTTGTGCTCCCCACAGAAATCAGCATCATCATGCCCCCATGCTGGCCAACAGCCCCATCCCAGAGATACAGGTACATAGCTCTCTCCTTTTCTCCCTCTAATCTTCTAGGGTCTGACTTATGCCTGTTTCCAGGCCTAGGCTGGTCAGCTGCTTCTCTCAGAAATAATCTATGTTTACACCCTAATGTTGGAGCTGGGGGCGTAGCTCACTGGCAGAACACTTGCCTGGCATGTGCGAGGACCTGGGTTTGATCCCTGGTGCTGCAAAATAAGAAATAAATTTTTTAAAAAGCCTTAGTGCTGCCCTCTTCGTCTACTACTTGAGCACACTGATTCTTGTATTAAATTCTCTCTGTTAAAACACCTTGAGTGCATTTCCAATATGACTGAGACTTGAAAACATTGAGCTAAAAAGCAGACACACAAGGCAGAAATATTGCACGATTCCACTTATAAAAACCACTCAGAATAGGTAATTCACAAAGGCAGAACATAGATTAGAACTTATTGGGATCTGAATAAAAGTGAACAGGAGATGTTGTTGAATGGTTGAAAACTTTCTATTTGGGGTGATGGAAACGTTTGGGAACTACATGAGGGTGATGGCTACACAACAATGTGACTGCAACTTATGCCACTGAATTTTCCACTTTTTAAAACGTTTAGTGGGTTTGGGGATGTAGCTCAGTGGTAGAATGCTTGCCTGACATGCACAAGGCCCTGGGTTTGATCCTCAGCAGTGCAAAAAATAAAGCTAAAAAATCGGTAAAATGACATATTTTATGTTATATATATAGTTTACCACAATTGTTTAAAATTAATTACATAGTATACCAAAAACAATGAATCAGCACTTTGAAAGAGTGGATTGTATAATGTGTGAACTACATTGCAATAAATCTGTTTTTTGTTGTTGTTGTTGTTGTTGTTGTTTACTAGCTCGGGTACTTTGTCAGAAAGCAAACTGGAAAACATGACACTAACTGAGTGAAGAAGGTTAACTAACAGGGAACGGCGTGTGGGTTTCGTGTACCCTAGTAGGATGTGATGAGGGGTGATTCCTCCTCATAGTCTTCGCTCCAAAGAAAGCATGAGGAAAACCTCAGACAAGACCAGACTGGCTGACATTCTTAAGGCTAACTGGTCAACCTTCCTCAAAATTGTCAAGGTCATGAAAAGCAATGAAAGACTGAAGAATTATCGCAGACAAGAACAGACTAAGGAGACGCAACAGTGTGAGGCAACATGAAACTTGTCCTTCTGCACCCGGCTCATTTCATTTACCATTGTGATCTCCAGGTCCATCCGTGTTGCTGAAAATGACAAGATTTCCTCCTTTATGGCTAGATAGTATCCCTCTGTGTGTGTGTGTGTGTGTGTGTGTGTGTGTGTGTGTGTGTGTGATCTTCCAGAGGCTGTGGAAGGACAGGGGAGAAGAGGCGAATAGGAAGAAGTTGCTTAAGTCTTAGCCAAATGGGAGGAATAAATTCTGATGTTCTATTATACAGAAGGGCAATTACGGTCAACAATATCATATTATACAATTCTAAATAGGCCAAAGAGAAGGTTTTTAATGTTCTCATCACAAAGAAATGATAACTGAGATGATAGAGCACCTAAATATTCCCAAGTGATCCACACACAATATATAAATGTATCAAAATACAACACTATAATCCATAATGATACACAATTATCATCTGACAATTAAAAATAGTAAAATAAAGGTAATGGGGAACTCTGGGTTGGATCTTGGAACAGAAAAAGGGCAGTAATAAAAAAAGTGAATAAGTCTGGAAATTAGTTTATTAAAAATATAAATAAATGGGGTATTTTCTTCCCAAAATGGCACAACCGCAGTCTAACAATGGGCAAGCAGCAGACAAACCCAAATGGACAGGCATTCTGCAGAACACCTACCCACTACTCTTCAAAACTGTCGAGGTGAGGGAAAGATGGGAAAACTATCACAGATCAGAGAAGACCCAGGAGACAAGACAGCTAAATGCAGTGTGGGATCTTGGATGGGCCCCTAGAACAGAAAAAACTGTGTGTGATAAAAACAATTGAATTATGCATAAAGTCTAGAGTTTAGTCAGTAGTCTTGTGCCAAAGTTAGTTCTGACAAATGTGTCCTGGTTATGCAACATGTTAATATTACGGGAAGCTGATGAAGGATGTACAAGAATTCTGTGTACTATTTTTGCAACTTTTCTGTAAATTTAAAATTCTTCCAAAATAAGAAATTGATCGAATGCTGCAATGAAAATAGGAGGGCAGATGTGGCTTCAGTGTACAGATTTCATTTATCTAATCATTCCGCAATGTTGAAGCACAGAAAATTGAGTCGTACTCCATAAAGATGCACAATTATTATTTGCCAGCTACATAAAATTTTTTAAAAGAACTTTATTGAAAACAAACAAAAATAATAACCAGGGTAGTGCATTTTCTAATTTTTATTTTTATTAATATGTAAGATTCATACATATTAATGGAGTATGGTATGATAAGCTCACTCTGGTCAAATCAGGGTAATTAGCATTTTCCTCTCCTTTCATTTCTTCATTTCATTTTATTTATTTCCTTTTTGGGGTGCTGGGGGTTGAACCCAGGACCTCCAAATGCTTTGCACCTGCTCCACCACTGAGCTACACCCCTCAACCCTCTTTCTTTGTCGTTTCTTTAAAGCCTTCTAGCATCTCTCTTCCAGATCTTCACATAATAAGTACTATGTTCTGTTTCCCTAACTTAATCCTGAATTCCCTGATTTCGACAGGGTTTAATCATCCTTAATTACAAAGTAGAGTAAGTAGACCTAGAATACCTACCCCATGTAAATTAATTCGTTAGTCGTGAGGTGTTGGTGGTAACATCTGATTGACAAATCACAAATTTTGAAATTACACTTAACTTGGAAAGAATCTGGAGTTTGCCCCAGGTGTGCTTGGAGTTAGAACACTATTGCATCAAGGTGAATTACGATCCAACTACTCTACACCATCCTGGGCGGGTTTAACACTCTCTCCTCTACCTTGCCCTCTCTCCATTCCTCCCTCCCTTTCTTCTTCCTCCTCCTCTTCCTCCTCCTTTTCTTTTCTTTCTTTTTTTTTGAGACAAGGTCTTACTTTGTAGTTCAGGTTGCCCTTGAAGTCACTATGTAGCCCAGGCTGGCCTCGAACTCATCATGGCAAGCCTCTTGCCTCGGCCTCACAAATGCTTGGATTATAGGCGTGCACCACCACACCTGGCTCCTCCCCTCCTCCTCCTCCTTCTTCTTCCTCTTCCTCTTCTTCTTCCTCCTCTTCTTTTCAGAACTGTACAGTGGTGATGCTTGTACACCTCTTTACCTATACCAAAATTCCTTGAATATATGCTTTGGAAAGGTCTATTTTATAATGTGTGGATTATATTTTAAAAATTGTTACTTACAAAAGAAAATTGTACCTACTATAGGTGGAAAGTCAAGCTGCTTGCCTATAGTCCCAGCTATTCAGGAGGCTGAGGCAGGAAGATTCTTGCACCCAGGAGCTAAAGACCAGCCTGGTCAATACAGATTCATACTTACTTCATTTAAAAATAAATAAATAGAAAGAAAGTGGCATGTCAGATGGCATACAGAGCTCCAGTGATGTGGGTGGTAAAAGAATTTACCAACAGTCAAGGAATCTAGGAAGGAAGAGTTTAATCAGGTAAGAAGAGACTGTCAAGAGGGGCAGAGGATGAGTTTCTAACAGGAAGGCACAGTTGGGTGGGAGACTGGTGCTTTTGTAAGAGATCGAAGACATGGGAAAGGGCTCAGGGAGCACACAACTGATCTCAGGAATGTTTCTTACAGGACGCTGGTTTTCACTGACCCTTCACGAACCCCTCGACTGTTTCTAAAGGTGCACACAAGAGCTGCAAACCATCAAGATTCTCACTTGGGCTTCACAAGGGCCCTTCAGGTGTCGATGAGGACATCTGTATGTTTTAACCTTTCTGGGAAAGGTAGAGCACTGGGTCCTTGGAAGGAAAAATGGTTTTTGTGATCATTTTTATCTTGTGCTGTTTCCAGTCAGCGTTAGTGTGGGGCCTCGTGCCTTCCTGGTATAATATGGGCAGGATTGCATCAGAGAAATTTAGGTGCTAAGAATTTTTTAATTTTCATCTTTATTATGTTTTCAGGACACAATGATTACATTCATTGTGGAGAGTTGGAAGCAGCCTATATGGGTGCCAAGAATTTTAACCCTTTTGCCACTACATTAAGTCAGTATCCCTTACCACAAACAGGAGAAAACCATAAAAATAAATACATAAAATTGATTTTTTGTGATGGTGCTGGGAATGAAAGCCAGGACCTCAAGCGCACTAGACAAGCTCTCTGTTGTTGAGCCGCATCACCCAGCCCGAATTCACACCTCTCAAGTTTCTCCAGAAATAGAATTGCCAGCTCAACGAGTAGGAGCATTTTTCCTCCTGATAGATTTGTTCACTCATTCATGGCACTCAAATGACTGATCCAGCCCCTACCAAATACCAAATGCTGTTTTAGGTACTAGAAAAAATGTGGATGAAGAAGTTTCCGATCTCATTGGAGCTTACATTCTAGGGGAGGAAGCTGTCAAGAAGCAAACTGATAGCACTACAATACAATATTGATAGTACTAAGAGCAATGGAGGAAAAAAAGGATTATCATAAGGAGTCAGAGAATGATGGGAATATTATGGTAAAAATACTCCTAACGCAAAATTTATCACTGAAATCACTTAAAGTGAACAATCGGGTGACTTTTGGCACACTCACGATGTTGTACAACCACTAACTAGTTTCAGAACATTTTCACTGTCCCAAAAGGAAATCTTGCACCCAGATGGCTAATAGAGGAAGGTGACATTTGAACAGAGATCAGAGAGAAAAACAAGTGAAAGCTGTGTTAAAATCAATGAGCACACACCTGCAATCCCAGCACTCGGGAAGGAGGCTGAAGCAGGAAGATTGTGAATTTGAGGCCAGCCTGGGCTACACAGTGAGATTCTGTCTCAAGAGAAAAAATAAAATCTGAGACCATCCACGGACCTCTACACTTATTATTTTGTCCACATTTTTCTTTAAAACAATCCTTTTTTTTTAATTTAAATGTACACTGTCAATATTCCGTGCAGTGGAATATCATTTGACAATAAGACAAAATGAAATAACCCAGGAAACAGGAGGCTCTTAAAGGAGAAACGAACTGTCCTTTACGGCTCTGAGGGCCAAGAGAGGACCCACAATTAGACATTCTGAGGAGGCTTTAGCTCAATCTCAGAAGAACGTTCTAAGGTTGCAAAGCAGCCCCGCACAGAAGCACCTGGCCCTGGATTTCGAGAACTCCTTCTGTCTGACCCCAAAGCTACCCGAGTAGAGACCACCCACTACGATCCCCGAAGAGGTATACAAGAAGCGCCTTCTGCATTCCTGCAAATTCCGCCAGCCCAGGCAAAAAGGAGCCTGTTAAACGCCTAGTAAGTTAGCACGGTGTTTGTCCTGAGCTAACAGTAAAACACCTGGCAGCAACATAGATCACTACAACCCGGCTTTGCAAGCTTGTAAAAGTGTTCTCTCCCTTTGTTTTATTGTGTCACTTTTGCAGTGCTCAGGATGGAACCCAGGGCCCTGCTGGGCTAGGAAAGCCGGCCTTGAACTTGCAATCCTCCTGCCTCGGCCTCCTGAGTGGTTGGGATTCTAAGCACACATCACTACGCCCAACTAGCACGTTTGCAACTGCAGAAGAAGAAGTTCTGTGTCTACCCAGTTCTGCCATCACTTGCAAGGACCGCAGAAAAGATCACTGCCTTAAAGAGGACGCTGGCCTAGACCAGGGCTCAAGCAATTACACCCCGCCAGATCCTGCCTGCTGCCAGTTTATAAGGCTGCGATGACACAGCCACGGCCACCATGCACCAGCTGTCTGTGGGTCCTTTTGAACTACAATGACAAGACGAAATGACTCACAGATCCGAAAATACTTACTACCCGGTCCTTTCCATGAAAAGTCTGACCAACCTTTGAGCTGGAATTTTCATGCATTTCTAATTGCTTTCAGCAGGCTCCTAGAGCTGTGGGTAAATCATTTCCCCTCTTGGTTGTTTACTCTGAGTTGCTGAACTTGGTGCTCGGGGGAGAGAACAGGAGCAGGAAGTGAGTAGACGCGCTCCCCAGACAGGAAAGGAAGCAACATCGACCGCGAGGCTTTGGTGTGTCTCACAGTGCTCTGGATTCTCCGCATATCTCTTCTTTTAGACTTCATGCTCTCAACGACCCAGGAAAGAGACCTCATCATCCTTTGCATGTCCTCATCCCAATCTACGGAGAGGAGAGAGAAGCTTCTAGAGATGAGTATTCCCTGGGTTCATTCCTAAAAGAATTGAAGTCAGCATGCTGTAGCACTATATGCAATATCTATGTTTTCAGCAGTGTAATTTACAACAGCCAAGTGGCAGGAACAGCCTAGATGCCCTCCAACAGGAGGATAAAGAAAACGTGGTATATTTACACAACGGACTATTATTCAGCCATGAAGAAGGATGAAAACATGTCAGTTGCAGGCCCAGAGATGGAACTAGAGACTATCATGGGAAGTGAAATAAGTCAGACTCAGAAGGTCAATTCTAAGTGTTTTCTCTTATACAAGAAGCCAAATAAATAAATAATAAATAAGAGAGAGATGGCAGGAAACTAAGAGGTAGACTACTGTAGATGGGGGAGGGGACCAGAGGGAATGGAGGAAAGAAAGAGTGGAACAATGGGATAGGAAAAGATCAGGATATGTGAAATGCATGTACCATTTTACAGAAATGAACCTCAGTGATCTGTTTTGCCAACATGTACTAATAATAAAAAATGTTCAGAAAGAGACAAGCGTCACCACTCTAGATCACAAGATGGCAGGTGACATGGCTGTCGCTTCTGTGCCTGAATTCTTCCCCCATGTGGTTTCCTGAAAGGGATACTGGGAGCAGCCAGGTTCCACACCCAGGATAGCGACAGAGGTGTCTCAGCGCACCTCCAAGCCATGGCGGGTCAGGGACTCAGGTGAAGGAGAGGGAGGGACCTGAAGCCAGGGTCAGGGTGGGGCGGAGACTTGTTCGGGCTGTTGGGAAAGAGCCCGACTTGGCAAATGCGGGAGGTGCCCGCCATGGGCGGCTCAGAAGCCTCTTGGCTATCAGGGCATCGTGGGGCTGAAGCATTCTGCTTTGTCTCACCTCCTTTCACTCCTAAGTCCTAAAGGAAGATGATCCTTTGCCTCCTGAAAAAAACATTTAGTGATTTCTGTACTCTGAGCCCATGACACCCAGAGAACACCTCCGCACTGTGGTGTTTTACCCTGGCAGTAGAAACTGACCCTGCACAGAAATTCCAATCCAATAAGCCTGTAGTAAATCCCGGGCAAAAATATTTTTCTAAGTGTACAGCCACATCGGGGAGCTACTGTCTGAGCATTTTTGCAGTCATTTGTGCCATTGTCTGAATTAACACTACAAAACAGTGTTGGTGGCTTGCAAATCCCAAATAGCCAAACAACAATGAACTCTGTCTAACGCCCCTTTCCCGGGGGAGTGGGGTTCTGTCACCCTCAAGCCACACTCGGCTGGTTCCTGTACTTGGAATCATGAGAAGGGAGCATGGAGAAGAGATCGGCAATTCTCCTCTGACCACACAGAGCCAGCGTCGCTCCATGTGGAGCCCCCAGTGCAGAGGCCTGAGAGTCCCAGCGATGCCACTCGAGGAGGGAGCCTGGGTAAGCCTGATGTGACCACCTGTCATCCCACCACTCTGGGAGGTTGAGGCAGGAGGGACCCAAGTGCTAAAAGCTTGGTGCCAGGTGTGGCACTACTGGAAGATGGTGGAAACTTGAGGATGCTGGAGAGATTTAGGTTCCTGGGGTCTGCCCTTGAAGGGGAAACTGGGACTCTCTCTCCCCCCCATCTATCTCTATCTCTGCTTCTAGCTGCCTGAGGTAAGCAGCTTTGCCCTGCCATGAACACCCTGCCATGGTTCAGCCTCACCCAGGCCCACTACAACAGGCTGACTGGCCATGGACTGAGACCTCTGGATCTGTGGGTCAGAATAAAAACTAACTTTCCTTCCTTTTGTGTGGTACTGGGGAGTGAACCCAGAGATGCTCTACCACTGAGCTGCATCACCAGCCCCTTTTATTTTTCACGTTGAGACAGGGTCTCACTAAGTTGCCCAGGCTCCCAAATAGCTGGGATTACAGCCATGCACCACCATGCCCAGCTAAATTTTTCCTCCTTACAAGTTGATTATCTTAGCTATTTTGTCCCAGTCATAGAAAGTTGACTAATAGAGAGGATAACAAAGTTTTTTTATAATGCTGTATAATAAATTATTAAGATGATATTAATGTTATGAGGCCATATTTAGTATCATCAAAAAGACATAATGACACAATGGAGTACTTACTACTCTGCCTAAAGAAGGATAAACTTGAATCATCTGTAGGAAAATGGATGTACCTTGAGACCATCATGTTAAGTGAAATAAATCAGACACACAACCTTAAATATCACATGGTTTCTCTTATATGAGACCCAAAAGTATAAATAAAGAGAAAAATAAAAGAGAGACAATAGAAAGTAGGGAGATAGATCTTTCTCAGATGGGAAGGGGATCAGGAATGGAGGGAGAGGAGAGAGAGAAAAGGGGGATAAAAAAGGAATTAAGATGCATTACGCACATGTACCAACTCCACACAAGGAATGCAGACACTATGTACTACAAACATGGACTAAAAAAAAATTTTTAATGAAAAGGACATAATGAGTAATCAGTGTGTTCTATATCGATTACATTTTATTGCTTTCTTCTGCTTCTATAATTTATAAATTACTCTTCTAGTTCATGCTTTTGGGTTTTGAGATATTCAATTGGAGGAGCTCTGAGGTTCCATCCTGTGCTTCCCAGTCCTTACAGGCCATACATAACTCTCAGTTATACTCCAGTGAGAAAATGAATAAACAAATGCCAAGGAGATTAAATTGTTATTACTTGAAAACTATGTGTGAGGCCTTGGGTTCTATTCCCAGCATCAAAAAAAAAAAAAAGGTTTGACAGCTTTATTTTTGGCTTTGCAGGTGATGGGCAGCCAGGGCTGAGAATGTGGGAGGTTGAGGTTCCAATTAAACTACATATATTTGTCAAGGTTAATCATATTTTGTATAGTTCTAGAGCCAGATAACACTTATAACAAAGAACAATCTTTATTAAATACAAAAAGATTAAAATAATCTCCTGCATACTATTGGATAATAATGGAATGAAACTAGAAATCAACAGCAAAAAAAAAAAAACACCACAGAAACTATGCAAACACATGGAGATTAAATAATACATCATTGAATAACCAATTGTAATGGCTTGTGTCCAGATGTCCTCCCAAAATCTCATGTGGTCATAGGTGGAGCTTTTCAGAGGTGGCTAGATCTAAGGTGTGTAATGCCAGGATCAAGGATGTGAGGCTGGGATTGATTTGTAGTGCAATACTAGGATTAAGGGTGCCCCACCCTGGGTGTGAGTGCTACCTGCCCTAAGGGTGCATAGCCTGGATAAAATATAAGGGACAGGAAGAGGGTCTCTGCTTGTTGCTTGTACCTTGCTGCCTTGCTGCCTTCTGCCTTCTGCCTGCCATGAACCGTTTCTCCTCTGTGATGCCCCTCTGCCAGGCCACCCTCCCTTGGAGCCAGCTGATTATGAACTGAAACCTCTACACACTGTAAGCTAAATAAACCTTTCCTCCTTTAACTTTGGGTGTCGGATGTTTTGTCTCAGCAATGAGAAAAGCAACTAAGACACCAACGGATCACAGAAGAAATCAGGCAAGACATTAAAAAGTTCCGAGAATCAAATGAAATTAAAAGTACCACATACCCAAACCTGTGGGACATAATGAAAGCCATTCTAAAAGGGAAAGTTAGACCTGCGAATGCACATGTAAAAAGAAATCCCGAATAAATAACCTAGTGACACATCGTAAGGTCCTAGAAAGACAAGAATGATCCAAATCCAAAACTAATAGAAGGAAAGAAAGTATGAAGATCAGAGTAGAAATTAATGAAAATGAGACTAAAAACAGTGCAAAGGATCAGCAAATCAGAGTTGATTCTTTGAAAGAATGGGAAGGGGATCTTGGGACAGGGAAGTAAAAAGAATCAAGATGCTATGTTAAATGTACCAATTCTTCCATGGTGAATTTATTTACAATGTATCACATATACTAATAAAAAGATCGAGAAAGAAAAACTAATATTTATAACAGATAAGGAACTCCTGCAAATAAAACACAAATGATCCAGAGATATCCAAATATGCAAATATGATTTAAAATGAGCAATCATAGGAAATGAGCTCCCTAAAAACTATAATAAAATAATCAAATAAAAAGAGATTCAACTAGGTGTTGGGGATTTAGGCCGAGTGGTAGAGTGCTTGCCTAGCAAGTGCAAAGCCCTGAGTTCAATCCCCAGTACCCCCAAAAAAGAAAGAGGCTCAACTTCAGTATCAATCAGGGAAAAGAAATACAAAGTAAAAAGAAATAGAAAGTAAAATACAAGTAACAATGACTTGCTACTTTTCATTCATCAAATTGGTAATTTATTTTTAATACTGAGTGCTTGAAAAGGGCACTCCTATTGTGAGTAGTAATGCAACTTTATTTTTGCTCTTTTGGAAAGCTAATATAACAATATCTGTTTGAGATTCCACACCTGGTATTCCATCCTACTGAAATATGTTTATTAAAAAAATTCATGTAGTGACGACAAAAGATAAACCGGGAAAGTACCTACATCCTCTCAAAGGTAGAATCGTTGGATAATTGGAGTACATTCATTTCATGGGACATTATGCAGCTATTAAAAATAATGAGTTAGATGCTTATCTCTTTACCTGGGGGAATTCTATGATGTACGTATTAAAAATAATGAATTAGCTATCTATTTCTTTACCCAAAGGAATTCCAGGATGTACGTGCTGCCGAATACATAAACAAATCAGCAAACTTTAGAGATTCATAGTTGGTGTGTTCTCAGATATGAAGAAAGATTTAGACAAACACACCAGGGTACACTATATTTTAATATTAACCAACTGAAATATATATACAATGGGTGATCAAAATATATGGTGAATATTTAAATTTATTACAGTAAAAGGTACATTACCATAAATCCCCCTCAAAATAATCCCCCTCACCTTTGAACACACATCATTCTTGCCACTTTCTGAAGCAGTTCGGGAAGTCCGCTTTCGTGTTTGTATGGGGTGTGATTAAAAAAATATGGTGACCACTACTGTCAAGCGCTCTCTGGTGGAAAGGCAGGCTCGTAAAACACAGTGTGGCTTCACCCACCTTACTCGCCGGAACTAGCGCTAAGAGACTTCCGGTTCTTCCCCAAAATCAAAATGGTCATGAAAGATGACCATTTTGAATGGATTCAGGACGTGTAGGCGGGAATGAGAGTACAACTAAAGACACAAAAGAGGACGTCCAGCACTGCTTCGGGAAGTGGCAAGAATGATGAGATACCTGTGTCCAAGGCCATGGGGAGTATTCTGAGGGGGATTACTAGCAATGTGTCTTTACCATAATACATTTTTTTAAATTTAAACATTCACCATATTTTTCAAATATACCTTGTGTGTATGCTGTAATAATAATAAGAAGAATAAATATTAATAGCTATTGAATGCTTATCATTATTATTCTCTTTTTTTAGTGCCCTTAGAAATTCAAACTCCAGACTGTTCCTACACCAAATTTCTGTTAGTTTGGTGATAACTAAATCCTGCACCTACATTTTTGTAAAACCTGCATTTCTCCAATTGACATCATTACATCCTGCATGAGAAACTATCTCACTTTTGTCTATCAATGCTTTTTAGGAGTATCTGGGGGGGTTTGAGGGGGCGGTGCTGGGGATCGAACTCAGGGCCTTGCACTTGCTACGCGAGCACTCCACCACTGAGCTAAATCCCCGGCCCCTGTGAGTATCTGTTTTGGAGGGTGGGCAAGGTACTGGGGATTGAACTCAGGGCCTTGCTACTGAGCTAGGACAGCAGCCTTCCTTTTTTTTTTTTTTTTTTTTTCTTTTTTTTTTGGTGCTGGGGATCAAACACAGGGCCTTGTGTTTGTGAGGCAAGCACTCTAACCACTGAGCTAAATCCCCAGCCCCCCTTTCTTTTTTCTGAAGACAAGGTCTTGCCAAGTCACTCAGGCTGGGCTGTCTTGTAATCCTCCTGCATCAACCTCGCACAGTGCTGAGGTGACAGACATGGGCTACCACACCCAGAGTTACAGATACCTTAACTATTATTAAAGAATACATATTTTATTGATTTTAAAATTCAGATTCAAAAAAAGAAGTAACAAGATATGTCATGTACAGGTAAAAATCCCCTATGATGAATGTTATTACTATGTACATCTAAAATGTACCATTAAAATTTAAAAAATTTTTTAAAAACTCAGATTCACGTGAATGAAAAAAGCCAAAATTATCCCACACTCCCAGATGCCAGAGATAAGCAGCAGGTAAAAGCCTCCTAGTTGTATTTCTAGTCCTTGCTCTGGGTCTGGGTTTCTCACCCTTGCCGCTGTGGGTATTTAGAGCTAGAAAGTGACTTGTTGGGGAGAAAGGGTCTGTCCTATGCTCCGTGAGATGTGAGCGGGGTCCCCGGTCCCCTCTCACTAGGTGCCGGGAGTATGCCAAGCTGTGACAACCAAAAACATCTCCAGACATTACCACAAGTCGCCTGGGGGTGAAGTTGTCCCTGGCTCAGAACCACAGCTCTCTCTGTATGTTATGTTTGCATAATGTCTTAACAACAGCAGGATTACACAGCAAAATAAGATAAATTAAAGCCGCTAGTTTGGAAATTGCATGGCCGAGTTTAAACCCGATGATTCTGTCTGTGTGGAGTTGGAGGGTGTTTTGTTAAGCCGAATGCACCAGGCACAGAAAGACAGACGCCTCATGTTTTCACTCACGTGGAAGCTAGAAAAGTTGATCCTGGACTGACGACACGGCTCAGTTTTGGAGTGCTCAGTTTTGGAGCACCCCTGAGGTCCCGGGTTCAAACTCCAGTACCGCAACAACCAATGATCTCGCAGAAGCAGAGAGCAGAATGGTCGCTCTAGAGGCTAGCAGGGAGGGGAGGGGACAGCAGGGATGAGGGGCGTCAAAACACGACTGGGTGGGAGGAGCAAGCTCCAGTGCTCAATAGCACAGCTCCATGACTGTAGTTAAGAATAATTTCTGTAATCAAGATACATCATGTACAGGTACAAATTAACTATGATGAATGTGATGATTTTGTTTATCTACAATGTGCTAATACATGTTCTTGGTAAAAAATAAATAAATAAATAAATAATAAAATAAGAATAATTTTTGTATGTTTCAAAATATCTACAAGAGAAGACTTTGAATGTTCCCAATGCAAAGAAAATTATAAAGGTTTAAGGAGATGGAATTGTTAATTACCCTCATTTGATTATTATACATTGTATACGTGTATCTAATTATCACACCAAGTCTCCCATAAAAATGGGCAATTATTACGTATCCATTAAAACTAAATTATAAGCCTAATTGTTCCACTTCTAGGTACCATAATATTGCGTAAGAAAGAGAGACAGAGACACAGAGAGACATAGAGACACACACAGAGATTGAAAATTTACCCAAAAAACCATTAACAGAGGTTATTCATGAAAGGAGCTTGATAAGAACAGGAAAATGAGAGCCTTTATTGAGGGAAGGCATTTATTATTCCATCGCATAACAACTTTCCAAAAATTAGGATCACCCAGTTAAAAAGTCAATCACTTTTTCCTTTGAGATAGGGTCACACTAAGTTGCTCAGGCTGCCCTCAAACTTGAGATCCGCCTGTCTCAGCCTCTCGGGTAGCTGGCATTAGTGCACCATCAATGTTTCTTAAATGTTAATTTTCGGGGCTGAGGATGTAGCTAAGTGGTAGAGTACTTGTCCAGCATATACGAGGATCTGATTTTGATCCCCAGCATCACAAAAGGAGAAGTTGACTTTTTTAAAGAAAACAAAAAGCCAACAGGGCATACAGGCATACAGGCCAAAGGGCAACAGGGCATAAAAGGATTCCAGGAGACAAGATGGGGCAACTGAAATGGGTCATAAAATGGGCATTCCCCAAGAGCAAAGGACAAAAGTACACCAAAACTGCTGGTGAGCAGGGTGAGGAGGGACTCACTAATCCCCACCCAAAGTGGAATTTGTAGCGACTACAGTAGGCTGAGGCAGGCAGAACTCTTCAGCTGATAAGAAAGCATTTTTAGCAAGGCCATGGTGCGATCCCACACACAGCACCTGACCTACAGTGGAGGATCAAGACGTGTTTGATAGGGCTGCGGTATACAGCACGTGTGTGAGGCCAAGTTCCATTTCCAGCACTGAAAAAAAAAAAAAAACACAAACGAAGTATTTGATAAATTCATTCATTCCGTGTCTATTTACTGATTGCTGATTACTTTCTGGGAACCTTCCTGGATGCATCAAATGGTATAAATCTCCTTGCCTTGTGGAGTTTTCATCAGGATGGAATGAATGAAAAGGCATCGTGATGCCCTGTGGAGGGCCTGGAACCCCAAGCCCACCCTGCCTGCAAACTTCCGTGGGGCTCAGTCTGGGCTGAGCGGGGACACAAGGAGGCTGTCCCAGAGAGAGCCCTGGTTCCTACAGCACAGCCCTCCCCCGCAGAGGAAAGGCCACGAGTGACAAAGGAGCAATAAAACAATTAGCAACCTCTTCCTTAACAAGCAGCCATGGGGAAGGGCTCCCCAAGAGCCCCCATCTACAAATACCCTGCGGTGCCTGGCCTCCCGCCACCTGCTCCAGCCCGGGGCGGGCGCCGAGAGCTCCCTCCACAGACATGAGTCGCATCCCAGCCATAGCGGCGAGTGGCCTCCCACCCCGCCCCGGGTCTCAGGCCTGACCTCGGTTTCCTCCGGTGGCCAAGAGAGCAGGAACCTCCATCCTGGTGAGCAGGTGGTGGGTAGAGGTGGAGAGGGAACAGAGGGGGAGAGAGAGAGAGACAGAGACAGACAGACAGACAGAGAAAAGAGAGAGAGGGAGGGCAGGGCAGACACTGGGGGAAGGATGTAGGGTCTGAGGTTGGAGACACCTGCTGAAATGAGAGAAGCATTAGTGAACAGGGCTCCAAGAGTGGTCCCCGGGCCCTCAGCATCTCCCGGCGACTTGCCGCGAGCCCTGACTGGGGAGCCCCCAGACACTCGGCCGGGCCGTCTCTGGCCTTTAAGGAGCCGCCCTGTGGCTGTTGCGCATGCGCCAAGCTGAGGTCTGCTGCCCTGGAGCAAGTCACGTCCACGACCGAAGACTGTCGCAGGGCCGCGTGCCGGACAGAGAAACCTGAGTGCTGCGTGACAAAAACATTAAGCCCAACTCCAAGGACCCTCCGAAGTAATATGAGGCTTGGCTGGAGGCCTTTTGGGATTGGTTACCAAGGGGACTGTGCTGCCCACCTTCCTAAAACGCCCCTTCCAACACTTCTTCTGACTCCAAGGGTCCTGCTTCTCATAGTAGCTGTTCTCACTCTTTCTCTCCCTCCGCCACTTTTCTGAAACAGGGTCTCACCTTGTAGTTCAGGCTGGTCTTGAACTCACTATATAACCCACACTGCCCTGGAACTCATGACTACCTTCCTGCCTCAGCCTCCTGAGTGCTGGGATCACAGGAGTGTGCCACCATACCCAGCATCTCCATCATTCTTACAGTACCTTAGGAATCATCTATATCCTTTCTTTTTTTTTTTTTTTAACTATCAGGATTCACTATGTTGCCCAAGCTGGTCTCCATCCCCGGTTCGAGTCATCCTCCTGCCTCAGCCTCCCCAGTAAACTATGACTACAGGCATGTACCACCAAACCCAGCAACTTCTACCCTTCCACACATCCAGCAGCGTACCATCTTCTCCCATTTGCATTCTGATCTCTCTTCGAACCTTAAATCTTTCTGAAAACTAACTTTCCTTGGAAGGCAGGGAGATAAGAATTCACAATGCCTGTCATTGAATATTTTTCCCTTGCAGGTGTAGACAGCAGAGTTTAGCTTTGAAATGGCGCCTCTCATCAAACAAGGAGAACAGCGGTGTGCAGAGAGTCAGTGGACCAATCTCTCCTCTAAATTGAGAGGAGAGATTGGCTACTTGCAAGATGAACGCTCCTAGCAGTTGTCTCAGCCCTGATATTCTCAGCATTGTTATGAATACCACACAAAACATCTAACTCTTAAGAAAGTGTTGGCTCTTTATACGCATTGCCATTAAACTCCTCTGATAGATTCTCATTGGGTATTGATTTTAAAAGATGAATGCCTAATCAGCTAAAAATTGAGTTAAGCAAAAGAAAACCGCTTTGCTGGATAGAGGCAATATGAAGGTTTTAAAAGGACTTGGTAAGTCACACACGGTTGGGGTTTTGTTCATGTGCTTATTATTAGAGAAATGGATAGTGCCTGGTGCCTAATACATTACTCAGAAATGTTCATGAAGGAAATGTGCCCGCTGGGAGATGGAAGCCTAGAAAGACAAACACAGCCAGGCTTTGGTGGTCTCGCATGGCACAATAAAGAATTGTTGCTGGGCATGGTATCTGTAATCCCAGCTACTCGGGAGGCTGAGGCAGGAGGATTGCAAGGCTGAGGCAAGTTTGAGCCCAGCCTGGGCAACTTACTGAGACCCTGTCTCAAAAGAAAGAGGAAGGGGGAATGAAAAGGGAAAGAGAGGAATAAAAATTCCTTTCTGTAGGCTTTTGACGTGAGGCTGCCTCTAAATCCCTGAGCGATAAAGACAAAGCAGAGAAGAGTTCAGTAATCGCCTCTGAATGCAGATTCCCGTGGCCCAGAAAGAGCTCCCGATTTCTTTCTAAATCGATGGGAAGATAAACCAGAGCCAGACCCACTGCCGACGTCAAATGGGGGGATGAGAATATTATCAAAACCCGCCTGTTCCCATTTCTTTAAATCTTTGATCACTTAAATCACCATTTTTACATTAGCTCGTAATGGGATGTTATTTTACAAACTCGCCTTTCCTGTCATCAGATTAATTGCAGGAAGAAGCACATGGCCTACCGGAATTTTGTAGCGTTTTGACTAACACTTCGCTAATCCTCACTCCTGCCAACTCCTGGTAGCTACCATTCTACTTTCTGCTTCTATGAATTTGACTTTTCAAGATTCTACTTGTAAGTGAAGTCATGTGAGACTTGTCTTTCTGCTCCCAGCCTATTTCCTTCAGCATAATGTTCTCTAGGTTCACTCATGTTGTGGTAAATGACAGGATTTCCTTTTTTAAACTGAATGATATTCCACTTTGAATATATACCACAACATTTCTGCAGTGCTGGGAATCAAACCCAGAGCTTCCCGCATGTTAGGAATGTGCTCTGTCGCTGAGCTACCTCTTCAGCCCCCTGTGTACCATAATTTCTTTTTTTTTTACTTTTTTTAATTTTTATTTTTATTAGTATATGTTTCATCCATTCATCTGTTCTTAAACACAAAATTGATGTTCAAGCTATACCTTCTTCACAAAAGAATGAAAGAGGAAGGGAAGGGGAAAAAAAGAAAAAATAATGGGAAAGGAAGAAGAAGAAAAAGAATATGGCCAGTATTATGGTTTGAGTCTAGATGTCCCTCCAAAGCCTCATGTGGTTATAGGTGGGGCTGGATCTAGAGTGTGTGATTGCTAAATTAGTCCACTAATTGGTTTGGCAGGTTCTGCTGGGATCAAGGATGTGACGCTAGGATTAAGGGTGGGAGTGCTAACTACCCTAAGGGCAGGTAGCCTGGATAAAACATAAGGGACAGAAAGAGGCTTGTCTACCACTTGGTACCTTCTGTCTGTCTGCCAGGCCGCCCTGCCTTGGACCCAGCTGACTATGGACTGAAACCTCTATGAACTGTGAGCCAAATAAACCTTTCTTCTCTTAACTTTGGGTGTCAGGTATTTTGTTTCAGCAATGAGAGAAAAGTAACTAAAATAGCCAGGTTCCCTTTACTGTATAAATGTTGGGTTTAGATTTGATTATGCTTGATTTAGTCTTCTGGGAAGGTTTTGCACCACTGAAGAGGACCAGAGATGTAATAGTGAGCTTTCTGTCACTCTCACCAAACACCGGAAGTAACCGACCTATAAGGAGGAAAGGCTTCTTTTGGCTCATGGCTTCAGAGGTTTTAGTCCATGCTTGCTTGGCCCTGTTATTTGGGCCTCTGGTGAAGAGCCCATGATGGCAGGAGCACAAAATGGAGGAGCCATACTCACCTCATACTAGGCAGGAAGCAAAGAGAGAGAGACAAGAAGTGGCCAGGATCCCACAAAGCTCCTCCAGGGCACAGCCCAAAGACCTAACTTTCTCCCAGGAGGCCGTGCCTCTTAAAGCCTCCACCCAACAGCACCACAGGCTGAGGACCAAGCCCGTTAGCACATGGGCCTTTGAGGGATGCCTCCAAACCATGCAAAAGGTCACCTGAGGGATAGCATCCAAGTTGACCCTAAACAACTAAGTCTTTGAGACGCTATCTCAGGCATGAATACCTCAGGGAAACAGAAATGCACTGAAGGTAGCTTGAAGGTAGCTTTCCACAAAGGAATGAACTATAATGATTAGCTGGGTTTTCACAGAACCTATAAGTCTGAACAGGAATCCAGGATGAGAACCCAATTTCTGACTCCCAGCTTTATGTTTTCCCTCCTCTTTTTGTTCCCAGTAGACACAGGCTCTCCATGGAAACAAAAAACCGAACAACACTCTCAGAATTCCTCCTCCTGGGACTCTTGGAGGATCCAGAGGTACAGCCAATGCTTTTTGGGCTGTTTCTCTCCATGTACCTGGTCACAGTGCTGGGGAACCTGCTCATCATCCTGGCCATCATCACAGACTCCTGCCTCCACACGCCCATGTACTTCTTCCTCTGCAACCTGTCTCTGGTCGACCTCTTCTTCTCCTCCACCACTGTCCCCAAGATGCTGGTGAACACCTGGACCCAGAACAAAGCCATCCCTTTCGCAGGCTGCCTTGCCCAGTTGTACGCCTTCCACCTCTTCGGAACCATGGACAGCTTCCTCCTGGCTGTGATGGCCGTGGACCGGTTTGTGGCCATTGTCCACCCGCTGCGCTACTCCGTCCTCATGAGCCCCCGTGTCTGTGGGCTGCTGGTGGTTGGGCCATGGATAGTCACCAATCTCCAGTCCCTGGTACACACCTGCCTCATGGCTCAACTCACCTTCTGCGCTGGCTCTGTGATCCCCCACTTCTTCTGTGACCTCATGCCCCTGATGAAGCTCTCCTGCTCAGACACGCGCTCCAATGAGCTGGCAATCTTTGCTTTTGGCATCATCATGGGCGTCACTCCGCTGTCCTGCATCCTCTTCTCTTACATCTGCATCTTCCGGGCAGTCTTTAGGATCCCTTCTGCTCAGGCCAAGTGGAAAGCCTTCTCCACTTGCAGTTCCCACCTCACGGTGGTGTCGCTATTCTACGGGACCATCTTCGCCGTGTACTTACAGCCCGCATCCCTCAACTCCTCCCAGAAAGACAAGGCAGCCGCACTCATGTGTGGGGTGATCATTCCTATACTGAACCCCTTTATCTACAGCCTCAGGAACAAGGACATGAAGGCGGCCCTGAGGAAGCTCGCCAGCAAGGCAGCCTCCCCCCAGGCCAAGGGCGGAGCAGTTGCTGGATGCCCACCCTGTTCCAGGACCACCGCTGGGTGCTAGGGGCACAGAGCTGCACCCTGATCCTGGCTTGAGGAGCTCAGAGTCCAGAAGGGAACAGGGCCAGTAAATAAATCCTTACAGAGCAGTGTGGAAACAGACTGAGGGTGCAGCTGTTCGGTAGAGCACTTCCCTGGCACATGCAAGGATCTGGGTTCAATCCCCAGGACTGCCTGAAAAAAAAAATTCAGATAGAACAATGTGGCAAATGTGTCAGAAAGAGATGGATGAAATACCTTTAGGAACCCAAATAGGAAGCTTCCATTTTCCTCATGATTTATCTTCCCCCGGAAAATCAGAGGAGCAGAGAACTTCCCCTGGAAAATCAGAAGAGCAGAGAACACTTTCGAGTGGCGTTAAATTACCCCTCCCTGGAGTATCAGGCTTATCGGAGCTCCAAATGGATAACACTAGTTGGACCAAAGATGTAGTTAACCTTTTTTTTTTTTTGGCAGTACTGGGGGATATTTGTGGCACCCAAGGGGCACTCTACCACTGAGCTACATCCCTGGCCCTTTTTATTTGTTTATTTTTATTTTGCAATAGCATCTCACTAAGTTGCCCAAGAGAGACTCAAACTTGCAATCCTTCCATCTCAGCCTCCCTGTGTGTTGGGATTACAGGCCTGAACCACCACACCTGGCTTCCTCATCTCATTTTCAACAAAAACAGGCCATGTATTCTCCAATCGCATCACTGTGCTTCCCGTGTGTTAAGAGAAGACTTTGAAACTACATTTCCCGTGACATCTGTCGCCAAGTGCTGAGCTCAGCGACCCTACAGCTGAGAGAGACGGCAAGCTGACCAGGCAGGCTGGCGCACTCAGCAAGTTAGAGTTACGGGCTGGAGTGGCGTCAGAGTGCTACGTTCAAGCTCTGTAGGCTGCTATCTCATTTGCAGATCAGGCTGTCCCAGAGGTAATCAGGGTAAGGCCAGTCCATACGTTAAGCACCCTTCCATATAGGGAAATGAGCACTAGAGTACACCACGGGGCCCCTGTGAGGCCCTGGCTCCCATCCCCAGCACCCAAGAAGTGGGGGGAGAACTTGGACACAGAGGGGCACACAGGGGGAACCCAAGTGAAGACAGAGGGAGCGGCATGGAACGGATTTGCTCTCACGGCCCCCAGAAGGAACCTGCCCTGCCCACACACTGATCTCGGGTTTCCAGAACTGTAATACAACAAATTTTTATGGTTTAAAGCACCTAGCTCGTGGTACTGTGTTGTAGCAACCTTGGAAAATTAAAGCAGCTAGTATGGGATGTTACGTTGCAAAGACCACAGGTAGCCGTCTTCTTGAGTTCGTGGCCGACCCGGGCCCCAGGTCAGAGACTGGCTGCGGCTGGAGGGTTTGAATTGCACCACGCAAAATGAATTGTTGCCGGCATGCGGGTGACAAAATGATAGTGTTCATAGCTGAGATCCACTCTCCACGTAGCACCGAGCCCTTCCCATGTACCATTTCACTAGATCACTAGATTTTAAACACTGTACCACCTTTTCTGAGGTCTA
>PVJO010025937.1:0-21926 GCA_004026905.1 Hystrix cristata
GGGGGGAGAGGGGGAAGAACCAAGATACATCATGTATAGGTACAGAATTAATGTAATGAATGTGACCACTGTATGTAGAATGTACCAATACATGTTCTTGGTTTAAAATAAAATAAAATTTAAAAAAAAAAAAAAGATAACTTAGGCAGACACCAGCAACCCAGCAGGGCATACCTTCTTGGGACAAAAAAAATGCTAATATCTTGATTTAATAAGAAGAGCGGCTTTGTCCAAGGGTTCTTTCATAGAAAACCAAACTGATTTCCGGTGCTGTCATCAAGGTGACTCTTCAAGATCCATGATGGCTTACAGAAACCTACCTAATCCCTGAAAACCTTCATTGACTACGATTGTCGATTTTTCCACCTACACTGTCTTACTGATGTGGCGAAAGGAGGGTTCTTGTACCTTTAGAAAAGAAAGTTTCAATAGAAATAGATAATAGGAAGTAGGGAAATAGATCTTTATTAAATGGGAAAGGAACAAGAGATGGAGGAAGATGGGAGAGGGGGAAGGAAAGGGGATGACAAAAGAAATTAAAATGAGATATGTACACCTACCAACTCCACACAAGGAATGTAAACAGTATGTACTGCAAACACATGCTAATTTAAAATATTCATTAGTACAAATGAACCTTCAGTTAGCCAGAAAAACAAATTGAAGAGGACCCCATTTAGTTAGCAGAAATTCTACTGTCTAAACACAACAGTAACGGAATCACCCAAAAGTCCTTATCTTCACCTCCACCATCCTTTCAGGGTCTACATCCTCTTCACGCCAGCACTCAGCCTCACGGTTCCCTTCGGTTCTATGGAATCCCCAGATCTCTCGAATAATAGATTGCCGTTTGTCCTTATCACAATGTTCACCGAACCTCAATCATTCACAAAAACACCTTAAAATTTTTGCCATTTTTTTCTTTAAAATTTTTGCTATCTTATCTGTAATATCATTTGTTTAGTATTTATGTGCATTGAATTACTTCTTTTTGCCCTCAATAAAATTTGCGGGGGGTGGCAGAGGTTGAGACAGGGTCTCACTATGTAGTTCAGGCTGGCCTTGAACTCACTATGTAGCCCAGGTTGGCCTCGGACTCACAGTGATCCTCCTGCCACAGCCTCCCAAGTGCTGGAATTACAGGCGCACACCACCATGCCGGGCACAGTAACTTTATTTTTAAGTGACTCTTTCCAGTACTATTATGAATGAAAACCCACACCCCTTGCCTGAGACAGAGAGAAGAATTATATTTAAGAGTCAATGAAAACGAAATTTACTAAATTTTAGCTAGATCCAGGTGCTCACCACAGGATACTGAAACAGAGTGTGGGGGGGTGGCTGGTGATCAAGTGTGAAAGAAGTATTATAGACAGCTTAGCACCAAACTAGGACTGCGGCCCAATCAAAAGGACTAAAAATTTTTAAAATGGAATGACTTTATCACTTGATTCAGTACCATTTTAAGTCACTGATGAGTACTACTTAAAATCATCCAGCCACGAATTTAGTATCACGCCACCCACCACCAGCAGTGTGTAAGTATAGTGTAAACAACAGTGAGTTGGCTGATACAGATTGCAGGAAAGTGCACATCACACATAGAAGGGAAGACGACCTGTGTGATAGAAAGAAGGCCAGAAGGAAAATATTGATCAGCCTTTGGAGGGCAGATGTTTGTTAAATGATTTGTAAGGAGCTGGAAGTTCCTACACCAGCACAAAAGCTACACGTTTCCACTGACAGAGGACAGAACTAAAATATATCAATAGTAGGTTATGAACTACCATGAATTTTTCTGTTTTTCCTCTTTAACATGGAAAATAATAGTGAAATACCAGAAAAGTACATTCTGTGGTGAATCTTGCTTTTGCTATTCATCCACATGAACATGTACTTTTGAAACTAGACAGCAAGAGAAAAGGGAAATACAACTACGATATATTCCTACACTCGGTAAATTTCAAAATAGTAGGATGCACACGAATAAAGATTAAGTTGGCAGAAAAGGGGCAGGGGGACTAAGAAGGCAAAAAGAACAGGTGCAGAGAAACTGCCACACAAGTGACTGGAAACTCGGTGTTTAATCAGAGACAGCAAGCTTGCAAGGCTCCTGGGTGAAGGTCTACGGAAACCGACCACATGTTGGCTAGCACTGAGACATACAAACTGATCAATAGTACAAAACAAAAGGGCTCAGGTATGCATGTAAAGTCATACATCATTCCAATAAATTATGCCGTGTGTGAAGACTGGGTTTTTTCAGAACAATCATTCTGAGATCAAAAACTAAATCATTGCAGCCACATCTTGATTTCTGTAAAAACTCAGCAGGAATTATGAGGTTTAACAGCCTTCTGACAATTAGCATATTATAAATACAAAAATGATATATTAAAGGGAGAGGAGGAAAAAAAGGCCAGCATTTTACACCTAGAGTAATATAATTCCACTACTTAATGCAAAGTAACAGGCCTCAGAGTGTTTGGGATCCTCTTGTATGGTGTTATCTTCTCTATCAGTAAATGAGACTATGTGAACAGTACAACCTATAAATAATTCAAGGCCTGAGATGGCAATTATAGAACCATGCACAACTAGCATGAATATTTTATGAAGGCTAAAACAGCCCTCAGAATGAATCATGGAGAGATGAACACACACACACACACACACACACACACACGCACACGCACACGCACACGCACCCTATGCGGTTCTGGCCAAATTGTATTCCAAGACAAGGCTTCTCTTTGATCCCTAAACACCTTTATTTTATAGACACAGTGCTGATAGTTATGTGTTTTTCCTTTCTTGAATTAATTTCCTAAAATCCAAACACAGAAGAATGAATGAGTGCATTTACCAATCAGGTAGAAGAGCTTCAAGCAGGACGGACAAGCCATTTTTAACCCAAACTGGTGCAGTGAATTCTGAGTGATTTTTAAAATAACCTCTCCAAATGGATTCTATACAAAAAGGTATGGAGTTCCAATGCACCAAAATTGAAACCGAAATCAATGGCACTTCTTTACAATTTAAGCAAGAACACATCCCGGGCGAAAACTTCCTTGGCATAAGTAAGCTTTCATTTCTAATTACTCCTTAAAGAATACCTGTAATCCTAGTTTTCACTGCATTTATAAGACAAAACAAATATTACTGAGCCATAAGCCTGAGCAAACAAGCTATCACATTTAAAGAAGCAGCCTGGCTATCACGATCTACTAGGAAATGAAGAATACCACTAAGTCCAGAGCTGTTTCTCTAACCAAAGAATGTGCTTAGATGAAAAAAGAATGAAATCATATGAATTCATGTCTTGATTTCTCTGTGCAATGTAATTTACTATTTGAGTAAGAGTTAATAATCATTAGAATTTTACAGAGATTAGTATTCATCTCTTTTTACCGCTTATTTACATATACCCAGATAATATCAAGGTGCTTAGAGAAAACATCATTGCTTTTCAAGTCAATTTTAGTATAATTCATTTTCTTAATTACAACCTAAGACTTTAAAGATTTCCCCCAGTTCCTTCACGCAAGAACCCTAAATTTATGACCCTTGCGGTGGGAATATATACATTTTTCATCCGATTACAACAAAAAGAATGGGACATAAGGACTCTAGGATCTTAGTACAGGAAGAAACCTTAGATATCATCTGGCCCAAGTGGTTCATTTTACAGACAAGTTTTGAAGCTAAAACATTATGTTGTAGGCAACATTCAAAAGTATTTGAATTACTTGGGGGAATAATGATATAAAATATAATACAATAATATCAGCAAGAATAAAAACCAATAACAATGCTAAACATTTATTGGGGGCTTACAACAAGGCAGATACCACAGTCCTTGAGCCCCCCCAACATCTGAGACAGGGTGGTGCTATGTCTGTTCCTATGAAACAGAAGGAAATTGAGGCTTGGTGAGATTAATATATCTCCTAATTTTAATCCCTTGACCCTTCACTACAGCATTCTTCTGGAAGTCACATCAGAACTGTCTCCTTCAGTTTTGGCTATTGGACACTTTTATGACATGGAAGCTGGTTTTTACTGGAGACTTCCTAGATGTGAGACACAATGATGTTTTCTGTTTTACTGCCCCTGCTGCTTTGTGGGACCCCTGAGGGAAAGAAAAAAAGAAAGCTCCTGCAACCTATACCACAAGAACTTCAGGAAAAATATCTTTCTGTATAAAATGTTTGGCAGTGCCACATTATTCAGTTCAAGACATTCTTAGCCACTGTTCCACCAGCGTGGCTGTGGTCCTGGATTACACCCTCAAAATATGCAAACCCTGAAAATCTGTAAGATCTGTAACAACACGAAACATCACCCACCACAGCTGCTGAAGGGCAGGCCGGTGCATTTTGGTGTCCCATTTTTTAATTTATTAATGCCAGAGAAATAAAACACACCACGATTCTCGCCTTCTCTCTCTGCTTGTGCCTAGCACTGGATTTTCCTAACAAGAGGATAACATATGCAGGTGCACTAGCCCAGTATAAACAAAATTACCCCATTTGCTGTTTTCTTCTAGGTGCTTCCTCCAAAATATGCACGGCCTTAGACCACAAGGTCAGAGCAACACCCTGAGATGTTGTAAAAGTGCAAGGATGTGAGGAAATGAATCAGCTTTTGGCATTTATTTCCTTTAAGCCTCTACCACCTCCACCTCCTTTCCCCACTGCACCCAGATTCACTTCAGAGTCTCCATCCAGTAGCGCTGTGCTCAAGCTTGAGAAGGTGTGGAGAAAAGAAGCCCAGGTAAGCGAACAAAAACCACTCTCCAGACCTTTGTCTCCTTTCTTCACGTTGATCCTAGGGAGCTAAAGTGTCATTTATTATTTACATGCACCTGAAAGGGTTAATCTTCCCTTTGCCTTATTTTGACAACCATGTTTATCTTTTGAAAAGGCTAGCAGAGGCACAGTGTGGCCCCAGAGTGCTAACTGCTAACACATGGGCTGTACTACATTTCGGCAGAAATTTCTCTCATACTTGTACAGGCATCCCAGCCAAGATCAACACCGTAAGTTTGATTTTCTTCATCATGAATTGACAGCTTATTTGTCTCCATGGAAGAACTTTCTAAAGCCCTTTAGGCACCCAGGCAACTTAGGAGGCATTCAGCTGGCTGTGGCAAAAACATTATTGCTTCATAAAAAATAGAGACTGAATTATTTCATTCCTGTTGGACTGCGCTCCCTTTACGGAGACATTCTGGTGACCCTAAGTTACAATATTAGCTTATAACCAAATACTACACACACACACACACACACACACACACACACACACACACACACACACACCCTTTCCCAATTGGCATTCTATTACTCAAAATCTTTTCAGCCCTAATGCTTGGCTGGCAGTACTAAGTTTCTTGACTAAGTAATCTTTTCATAGATTCCTTTTACAATATTGCTCAGGAACCCTCATTAGAATCATTAGGGAAGTTGTTTCTGTCTGCCATGTCTTACTATGGAAATGATGGCTTCCGGTGCTCGCAAAGCAGCAAGAAGCAGAAAGCTAATGCTGGCTTCCAGGCCCCAGTGGGAAAGAACGTGGCCCCACATTGCTGTGTGGAACCAAACCAAGCGCAACTCTGTCAGGCTCTCTAGTCCAACAGAAGCTTGCCACTACTCATGGGAGACATTTACATCAATTTGCAAGTAGAAGATGACCCAGAAAACACTAACAAATTGAGTACAAATTCGGTATCCCAAAAATATTTTTGTTAGTAATAAATCAACTCCGATGTTGCAACAAAGAGCCGTGAGAATATTAACCTGCTTTGGGGTGCAGACAGATGTGTTAAAATTATGTGAGCCTGAGAACTGGCCCGGAGAAAGGGAGCAGAGAGATGAAGGCTTCTTGACTGGATTTCTCTGATATATCAATACAGAGCCCCAAATCACAGCTGTGCCCATTTCTCTGAGAGACTACATTCAACTAAGACACTGTTTCTGGTGTTATGATTTCTGTACAACAATGACAACATTAGAAAATACTGAGTTCTCATTGTGGGCCAGGCGCCCTGCTAAATGTTTTAATTCATTTAATCTTATTATCTCAATCTAATGCCCACAACAACCCCATGATGCAGGTATGGTATGTGTAAGACTGGCCTGCAGTTTTCAGGGAGGAAAATAAACCTCAGAAAAATAATTTGCCCAAGATCACATATTTCTGCTTTTAGTCAGCCTAAATCCCTTCACATATTTCTAAAATCCAATAAATGGGAGAAAGAAAAACACTTTCCCTCATTACAAATTTGAAAACACAGCTCTACTTTTCTTCTGTCCTGCTCACACCCCATTATTCACTGTTTCCTGATCCCTACCACCCAACCTGCTCTCGTGGCATCAGATATGGGCCATCTGCTGCCTGAGAGTTTTGCACATAAAGGTCTGGAGTAGGACACTTGGTACATAGTCTGCATCTGGGCACTTAAACGCTATCGATGACCACCATGAGGAACGCGGAAACTGAAGGTGCCTCCGTTCCTCCAGTGGGGCAAAAGCTGTGCCATTGTGCCAGTATTTTTAAGTGTGCGTGGTACAGTAAAGTATGTACCTTAGATAAGTGTGCCCAGGAGGCTGTCCCCACAGAAGGAAAAGTTCAAGTGGAAACACTCTTGGGTCTTGATTCCTGGATGCTAATGAATATGAGAAAAGAAAGGCACAAAGGAAATGTCACAGAGACTCCTAGGAAGAAGGTACACAGAAAAGAACATCTTGTGGGAGGAAACCTGGAGAATGGTTAAAATTATTTCCAAACGGCCCTCTGCCTCTTTTAGGGGTCCTTGAGAAGTACAGCGTGTTGTCAACTCAGGGTGTTTTGAGAAAGACAAAAAGAGAAGGTCTGAGTCAGCCACGTTCAGACCTCAGGCCCACACAGATACTGGTCAACATCCACCCTTTGCCCACAAGGGCTCACCCATGGTGAACTAGAAATCGCCACTTTAGAAAAGTGAAAAGGATGCCACGAAAGCCCAGCATCAGTGATGTTTAAAGGAAGAAGGTATGCTGGAAATGTGGCAAAAAGAAAATTCTGAAGGACTTACTACCAACGTGGTCTTCGAGATTATTGGGTAAGGCATGTGCTGTATCTACACATGCACTAGTTCATTCTCACACTCGTGCCCAGCACGGCATTAACATATGCACATATTTGTTCAACAGAATCCTTCAAAGTCCTTTCACTTAGAGTCATTTTCAAATGTTTCTCCAACATGACGCAGATCAAAATGCAATACACAAAGTCAGGTAATGTCCCCAGCATCAAATTAAAATAGCTAACTGGCCAACAGATGGCAGCTCAAGCAAATCACTTGCCTATTTAAATAAGAACGGCGTTCAGCTCAGTTGTGCACATTTTTCCAGACAAAAGTTGACTACTAAATGAAGTCAACTAACTTTGGAGCTCGGTTGTTTGTAGTATGAAGGGGAAATTACAAAAAACAAAAATGCCTCCTTTGTTCCTGGAACCCAGGGCGATTCACAAGCGCGGACATCCCCAGGACTTCTGATTTTAAATCACTAAGGTAGAAATGTCATTCACCCAGGAGGTTATTGATTAAAAGAAAGAGCAGGAATGTTTTCTGCATCACCCTCACGTGGCAACGTTACGTCATTTAGATACTGAAAGGAAAGAAGAAGAAGGGGAAAGAAGCAGAAAGAGGAAAGGTCCCCGAACAGTCACAGATCAGGAATAAATAACACAAAGACGCTTTCTGGCCCGAGGATAGAGGCAGAGGTTGGCATTATTTTACATTAGAAACACTTCGTATTCAAAACGGTAATTGATAGCAGTGGAGTGTTGGGGGAAAGAGCCACTTGCGTTCAGGCAGGCTGCCCTGCCAATCAAACTCAACCTTTCTTTGAATGAATAAAAGCTTCATTGCCCTATTATGCTGATACAGTCAGACAGGACTAAAGTAGCCTGTTTGTCAAGTTTATGTGCACTGCCCCAAGCTACTTAGATTCTGACGCTTAAATAATCCCCTCAAAATCAGCAGTGATTTTGGATTCAGTTCTCTTTTTCACCAATGCAGTGTACATTTTACCCTGGAATTACCCACGACTGGCCCCAGATGGGGGTGAAAAGTGCCCGCAATTCTCTGTTTTAGTATAAGGAGGACATTTGGCTGTCTTTTGTTTACCATCCACGGGACTGAAGTGTTCTGCACACGAGTCCGTCTGTGCTGCGGGCTGTCTGAAGCCTGCAGACATTTGCCAGATTCTGTATTCCCAGCTCTGCAGGAAGTCAGTGTAGAGAAGTCTCCCCATCACCTCTTCTGTCATTAGGGGTTCGGGGAAACAGCACCAAACCTTGCCTGCTACTAAGTGATCAATGAAAACCGAAGGGCCTGGGGGAACTGTGCACTGCCTCCAGCATCCCATCAGGGACCTGGGCTCAGAAAGGGCACCCGCTCGGCAACGGGAGGATTCAGAGCACAGT
This sequence comes from Hystrix cristata, assembly GCA_004026905.1. Lineage (NCBI taxonomy): Eukaryota > Metazoa > Chordata > Mammalia > Rodentia > Hystricidae > Hystrix > Hystrix cristata. The sequence goes on from PVJO010025937.1 coordinate 8,476, forward strand.
CTTTAGACACTGGGTGCGGCAGGGCTCTTGAGAGCTGGAAATGAATCCACCACCACCCCCCTTTACAAGCCCATGTGCTTTTGGTTGCTTCTGCTTAAAAATGCATGTGACAAAACTGCTTTGTATTTGCAAAGGAGTCCTGGGTAACAATGAACATGCAATTGGGCTGGAAATAGATTTATCAGGCTTCAAGGATTATTGTTTGCTGAGAGATGGTACACACATTACTATTTCACAGTTCAGCTATGACATTATTAACCTACTGCGCAAGGATTTTATTGCCAGATTGGTCCATTTATCAAAAATAAGAGAAACTCAAAACCCCATAAGGAAGTTAACATTTCAGGCAGGCTTGGCTTTCACTTAATGCCATTAATCTATCTATTTACACAAGAGCAAGAAATGTTCATTTAGTAATGTCTCTCCATTTGGCATAAAAGCTTCGAGACAGTGCTGGATGCAAGCATGTGAATGTCATGCTCATTGTCACAGGAAAAATGAGTGTTTTCTCCTTTAAATGAGTTGGAATCCCCAGAGCCTGCTGTGTATTCCGGGTTGCAATGTGCTGGAGATTAGGACTCCACCTGCAAAGGGCTAAATCCCAACACTGGAATACTCAAATGTCTAAACCCAAAAGAGAGGGACAGAGGAAGGGGGACTCTCTTGATTATTTTGTGACAACACAAGATAAAAATATTGAAGTTTCTTCAAGGAAAAAAAATCTTACCCAATTGTATTGCTACAATGAAATCTTATAATGAAAAGAAAGGGACAGGAAAATAATGGCAAACAACTCAATAATTCATAGAGACACAATTGATTTTGGACTACAAAGATAGTGTAGTCCTTTGACGTATCTTCTCCAAGGGGGTTTCAACAGCACAAGGATATACACGCAGCAATGTACGTTGTCGTGTTACACACCATCAAGTACCTAGCACTGCGTGTACACCCTGAGATATCAGAGCGCCCCACTGCTCATGGATGAATCCGCATGACTGTGTTGGAGAACATATTTGTCTGTGGGTACCGGCCTTTAAGAAAAGGGAGGGGGGCAAATTACTGTGCTCCTATTTGTCAACCTTTCTTTTTGTTTCTTCCTTCCTTCTTTTGATTTTACTATTCATTTTTGGAAGACAGAACGATCCTCAAGCCCATCAAATGTTTGTAACCATTAAAGTTGATCTCAGCCTTTTTTCTCAAGGTATGTAGAAAATGTTGGAAAAGGTGAAAGAAAGCTATGGAAATAAAGAAGGACATTCCTTTTTTAAATGTGTCTATGTGTGTGTGGGTGCACATATCATGTACTTATATATAAATGTATCTAGGGATGCCTAAATGTAAAGGGAAGCTTTTACAAGAGAGAGGGACATTCGTTTTTACATGTGTTATATATGTATTATGTATATACATACACAGTATATATCAAAAATAAATGTCTTTCTCTCTTGCAAAAGCCTCTCTTGACTTTTCTGTGTACTTAAATACACACATGCACCAGTATATATAAACACAGAATAAATGTGGAGAGTTAACAAAATATTCAACAAGCCCTACTGAGCATGCTCTATTGAAAAGGCATTATACCTACTGGAGAAATAATTATTGCATAATGGTAGCCTTGAACCAGTACAAAGAATGTACCAAGTGAATTACAGATATCACCGTTTCCATTTCTCACGACGGCCATACAAAAAGTGCCATTGCCCCATTTTCTGAAGGGGAAGCTGAGGCTCTGGCAGATTACTGCAAATTATTCAATCACACAGCTGATAAGCTGCAAAGCCTAGAATCTAACTCCAAAACCTGTATGTGTCCCTTCCCCTTCTGCTCAGAACCACCTTACTTGGGCAGCATGCAAGGACCCAGACAGTATGTGACAGGAAAGAAGTGGTCCCAGCACCCTGCACTGTACCAGTGTTGTCCAGCACAGCACTGTTATTGGTGAACATTTTCTCCGCTGAAAGCTTAAATCCCTTGTATCTTTATTTTCAGGGGTTTATTTTGGTTCAAGGGATGGAACAGCTACAATGGCATGAAATCAAGTATCATCCTTTTCCACTTGCTAAGAGTCACAGCACCGAAATACGGGGAGTAAGTGATGGCAGAATGGACAAAGGGTTCAAAGTCGGTGAGTCTCGGTTTATTCCCAACACTATCAGGTATCTGACTATACACCCACTCTTTGCAGGTAAGAAATAGGCATCTAGTGAGTTATTTAAACACTTTAATAAACTTCTCAAATTATCCTAACATCATTTTTCTTGTCCATAAAATGAGGGTAATGTATTCAATAAGCATCTAATTAGGAATAACCATTGTCGAGCACTATGCTTGTTGCTGGAGATGTAAAAATGAAGAAAAAGGAAGCAAGGACAGCCCTCTGGGCAGGGGAAAGACAAACAGCTAGCCAGCCAGCTGGAGTACTGTGGTGTGTTCTCTTCTGCAGAACCCAGGGCAGGCTGGGTGAAGCCAGGGGCACACCCCGCTCAGCCTTGGAAGGAGATGGGCCACAGAAACCGTCATCAGAATTGTGTCTTGAGCAGAATCCTGGCACATCAGCAGGAACGACAACACTAATAACTATGATCATATTAGTAATATTAACATGCCATTAATAGCTCACTATAGGAGAAAATATTTTAAATAATGTATGGCTATTCATTCATTTGTACCCACTGACAATAAAAGTAGCTGGTACTACTATCCATAAAGATGAGAAACGGAGGCATGGAGAAATTAAGGAATTGACTCAAAGTCACCCAGCTCCTGAATGGGAAAGAAGGGACTCAGACACAGGTGACCTAACCCTAAGTCTATTCCCTTAATTTCCACGCTGTCTGTCTCACAGACAGAGAGAAGGGCGTTCCAGGCAGCAGATGCGGTATGCGCAAAGGTGCATCAGCCTGAGATCAAACAGTTCCCTCTTGTAACAGCAGAGAGCTCTGGGTGACCAAAGGCCAGTTCTGTGACTTTGGTGAGATGTAGAGGAAGTAGAGGGGACTTAGGGATGATCACTGAAGACTTATGTGACCTGCTTATACATCCACGTTCATCTGGAAGTCACAGAAGGGTTCAAGCCAGAGAGTGACGCTTTAGAACTAGCCCTCTAGCTGCCTATGAAGACAAGACAGAACTCCATAGAACGGAAGAGGGGAACTATCGTGAGACACCCACAGTTACTGGGATGGAAAAGAAGGAGGGCTTAGGAAAAAGAGAACTGAACCAAGATGCTACGGCAGCAACTCAGACATGAAAGAACAGACTAGGAGACAAACTAACCCCAGTTTGGGGCTGAACAAAATGGATGGACGGTGACAAAGTCGGAAGAGGGAATCTTTTTACTAGATCAACTACATAATGTACATGGTCCAGGGGTATTGTGGGGTGAAGAAACAGTACATGCAGTAACCATCATATTACATGAGTTTTACCGAGCACCTGCTATCGGCCAGGTACCCAACGTGCACTTTGGCCACCTGCTTATCAAATCCTTCTATCTCCTCTGTAGGAATGATTCTGGTTCCTTTACAGATGCAGAAACAACGTCCACAATGTCTGAGCAAGCTACTTAATCGTCACACTACTGAGGAGCAGAATTGGGACTCAAGCTTAGTTTCACTGTGCCCCAAAGACCATGTTCTTAACCATTACTTTCCACCATGACCCTCTATATCATTATTATTTTCTTCTTTCTAGCATAGTAAAATGCCAGAAAACACACAATTGAAAATAGTGAGCCTACCATGAAAAGTACCTATTGAAATTCCTTTTCCAACTGGGCCTTCCCCATGAGTTCTGCTCAAGCACAACTGGAAAGAGACTATAATAGTGCAAGCAGAGCAAAGGAGTCTGGCCTGGCTGGCAGCACTTACAGATTTGAAGGTTGCTGCTGCCTTTGCCCAGTTCTCCTGTCCTAATCCCTAAAAAGCACCCACCCATACCTGCCTTCCAGAGTTCTTGCAAGGATACAACTGTTATTGTGCCTGCAAGAAGAAAAGTCATAATTTGAGGTATTTCTATCATTGGGACGTCACACTGGAAAAGTGGTGCGGACCAGCAGCTAAACTGCAAGCTTTAGAAACCCAACAGACACTCCCTGCACTGGCAATCAAGCGCTGATCTGAAGCCAAGTGCTCAGTGTCTTCCAGCAATACTCATCAATAACTGACAAATTCCTCGCTCTTTCTGAAGGATAACATTCCAAGATAGATGGATGGGCATTTGCTTTGCATTGGTGCATTCAAGCCCACAAAATTCACAAATACATTCTTCAGATGAAAGCATTTCAGTACAGACTTGGGGCTGCAGGAGGATTTGCACCCTGGGGAGCACCAAGCATAGAGCCCATGTGTATCTTAAACCCATTCAAACAAGAGATGTTTCTGTTTCTCTTTCAAAATAAAAAGATTTTATCCTGGCCCAAGTTTACCCAAGAGAGCGCTGCTTCACTGCTAGGAGATTAATATTTAAGAACAGGTACAGTCACTTCGAGAAAATGAATTATTTGTTTTGGTTACAAAACACAGGTAGGATGATGATCCTCATTAGAAAAGATGACGTGATGGTACAGCAAAAGGCACCATGGAGGTAGAAACCCATATTGTTTTTGAAAGATCCTAATTTTAAATGTTCAGCCTCTTCCTGGCATGCTGGCAAAAATAAGTCTGTCCTTAATAAACTTTTTATTTTTCAATGATTAGCAAGGGAGTGGCTTCCATTCTGTTGTCCTCGTAACTCTTTACACTTACAGACCATTATGCCCCGTTAAGATCTGAAAAACACACTCAACAGCACTTAACCAGTACAGACATGTCCTTATCAATAACTTAAAAATTCTTTGACCCTAAGAATAAGCCACAAAATTTACCATAGTTTAATTACCCTAGTTTTTGAAAATAGGTTTCAATTTATATATAGTTTCTTCAGAAAAAGCCATTGTAACTAGTGAAGTGTACCTGTGATACTGTTGCCCAGTTCCTGGGCCCAGAATTAATGAGCTTTCCACTAAAGCTTATCTCTGCAATGTCCTGTTTTTCAGAAGTGGTTATAACCTGATTTTCATATTCGTTATCTTGTCTTTCAATATTTTCCCAGATAATTATTAAGAAAAGCTTACGGTCGAGTAACCATTTTGAATGACCACCTTCATGGGCAGATTCTACCTCCCACCGCAATAAGTTTCTCTGTAGTTGGAAACTCCTTTTACACTCCTCTGTTTATTTTCACTCTAACCCAGTATTCCAGAAGCGATTTCCATTCCATTTTATATCACCTAGTAGGATGCACTCCAGTGGGAGGCCAGGTTATGAAACAATATATTTAAAGCATTTCACGTTTATGACTCAAACAGGAGGTAAGTCTAACCTTGAGCTCTAAAAAGTTTGCCAACAAATTTCCAGGGGCCAAGGTAAAGAATGATTTCTGTTTCGCCTCCATATGAATTGCAAAATTCAAATGATTAACCTCACTGCTGGGCTCTCTGTTTCCAGGGGAAACGGGAGAAAGGATGTTTTCTTCGCTTAAATCTCTAAATCAGACTGCATAGAGTAGTGCCGGCAGGTGAGGTCTCAGCAGAAGTCACATCCTTTTGTCATCAAAACCTTACAAATTATTTATTTGATCTGGAAAGAGAGCCACAGAAGGCAACATACATTGACAGTTACTACTATGGAGGGTTTTTCCCCACCATTTTTTCCAGGTGGTGAGGAAATAAGAGAGGCTCTTAAAATTCAATCCTCATTTCTTCCTTCTTGTGTGTGCGTGTGTGCATGTTGCATGTGTAAAGTGTGGAATCGACATCCGAGTTAAAATAAAAATACCAGAGCATCAACTATGGCCAGTGTGTATTATGGCTAATAAAATGTAACTGGGCCTGATTACTTTCAGAAAAAGTTGAGTATACTCCTAAGAGGTAAGAACGTGAGCCCAGTGTAAAATCATCAAAGTAATACATCTGCATAGCTTACAGAAAGCCTTCTCACCCAACGAGCTGAGTTTGTTCAGTGAGTCGGCAAGAAAACATTTTTTACGACTGTATCTTTTTTGTATAAAATGTGTACCTCTGCCACATCCCAATAAAAAATGGCAAATTATGTTCATGAACCTAGAACTGATACTGACATACTTTGAATAGAGCAGAAAAAATTGCAGTGAGAAAAAGAGTAACTACAAGGGTTTGACTTGTGTCTCTAACATGAATTTCCTTCTGTGTATTCTTCCTAATCTCCCTTCGTCCCTCCCATAATAAAGTTTTCCCTGGGCTTCTCCCGACCCAAGAATCCTCACCACCAACCCCATCTGTGTGCCTAAGGGACTCCTCCCCCGTCTTCCTGTCCACCTTCCCACCAGATTTTCTTCCTGCTGCCCTCCCCTACAACAGATGTGTCCTCCTCCAAACCAACACCAGTACATTTTCCTTCCTCTCTTTATCCCCACCAATTCGTTATCTTCCTTTCCTGCCCTCTCACCTACATCTTTAGTCAAATTCCCATCGAGTGTATTAGGGTTTTTCTCCCAGTTTGTACCCTACTGAGAAAGACCTTTTCACACCACAACTAACACCCAGGGAGCACTGAACTACAACCCTAGTCCTTTTTATTTATTTTCATTTTGAGACAGGATCTCATGAAATTGCCCAAGATATCCTCAAATTTTCAACCCTGCTGCCTCAGTCTCCCAAATAACTGAGATTACAGGCTTGTGCCACTGTGCCCAGCTATGAAGGGAATTTTTGAAAACTCCGAGGGTGGCAAATATGAGCAAAAAGCCTGAGAATAAATATACCTAAGAGAATTACAATGCTGAGTCAAGACAAGAATTTTAGCCTTTGCCATCCCCTTTCACTGGTGAACATGGACAGCCAGCAATTCTTAGAACTGAGAGAACAAAGGCTTCATCAGTGATTTGCTCAGAAATTCTCATTGTTTAGGGGAATTAAGGGAATTTGTGAGAAGCCGGAGCAAGCTACTGGCAGAGCCAAAGCAAAACCCCCATGTCTTCTCTACTCACGTTCTTTATTCTTTTTCTGTTGCCATTGGACATAACAATACCCTCCCTTCATCTACTCTACTTGTGAGAATTAATTAAATGAACATGTGTATGCTAGATGCAAAAAAAAAAAAATTGCAGTGCCAAAGCTATTACATTAGGGAATATTATAAAGGATCAAGCAACATTGTTTTTTATTTTCCTCTAAATGTTACGCTTATTTAACTTTTTGAAATGTGAAACTCTTGCTGTTCTGTCCACAGGCCTTTATTCAATAATTATACTTCCTGACAAGGAAAGTCAAAGATGGTCCCTGTACGTTCATTCATTTCAAAGCCCTTATCCTCACATTTAACACCGAAGAGATAGCCGTCAACCACTTCTGCGTGCCTCTCAGAGCCAGGCAAACGTCTCACCAGGTCCCCATTAGTCTTATTTTTCTTTTCTAAAGACACAGACCCTTTTACTGTCTAAACTCCAGGACTCTACAGCATTATCTTACATACCTCAGTCACTTCTCTCTCATTGTTACAAATGAAGACAAGAACTGAAAGTGCCATTACAGTAATTTCCTCCAGGTTACTGTATATTCAATACTTCTATTTATACTTTTCATTTTGCCTGCTGCCTTTGTTTTCAGTGCCTCCTCCACCCTCGCCACCTTGCTGCTGAGCTTCGTATCAAATACTCAGTTTTATATACTGCACGTTGAGATTGTGCCATTTTCCCTTTAGTTGGAGAGGGATCACTCTTGAAGGTGTAGGTTTTCTGTTTAACATTTTAAAAGAAAACTTAGTAAGTTTTAATGGCATTAGTTCTACACTCCGTTTAGCCAAGCCTTTGCGATATGATTTACTGACACTTAGTATCAATATTTTTGCCCTGCATCCCCAGCTAGAGCCGATCTTATGAGCATTCAAAGGGTGCTCCTGCTTGGAGCACGTAACCCCTGCCCGGAACATGGAAGGCAAATGAAACACCTTGACTCTTGAACACAAGACAGACTTTCTAGTATCTGTTAAGGCAGCTGGTCCACAAGCCAGTTTGCTGCATTAGCAAGAACTGCGAGGTATTCTGAAGTCCTCTAGAGGACATTAAAGCTCAAATTTTCTACTGCATACAGTGGGTTTTACGTATATCTGTTTTGTTTTAGTTTGAGCACAACCACAGCTCCTATTTGGGGAGTTGGAATGCCGTTTTTAAACCCATGTCTCTCTCTTGCCACTGCTCTTCATTTCAGCTTTTAAGATATGATCTCTGTATTTTGCAAACTTCTGAAATTAGAGAACTAAGTGCACTGGCTTCTGAGCAAGGAAAACTGCCTTCATTAGGAACAGTACAGTTGCAAATGTGGGAGGGAGCGCATCCTTCTCTTATGGCAGCAGAGTCTTCCTCCCTCCTGCTGATAGAGCACACGTGTTTTCCCCTTATGCTCACTTCCTCGCAAGCAGAAAACAATCTCACTAGTGGACCTCTTCTGTTATTTCCTCTGGAAGTGAAGCAGACCCAGCCCTACAGCTTACCATTTCTAGAACCATCAATGTCCCAGGTCTCGACTCAGGACTAATCTTCATTTCTCAGATATTTGTCCTTAGAGCTAAGTAATCTGTGTGTTTATATGTGTGTGTATGTGTGCCTATGTGTGTAGATACATGAATGTGTCTACATGGAATATAGTGAAGATCGTATATACACACAGTAATTAACCATCTCTTGGTTCACTGAGTTCTCCTTCCCCATGTTTCGAATATTCAACTCTCGCTGTACAGCTTGCCGATTCCTATGGACCAGGAAACCTTTCGGAAAGATTTTATTTCTCACGAAAAACAAAGAAGCAAAGATCAAAACTGACTTTATTCTTACTTTATTTTAGCTGACTAATTAATTGTTTTCGCCACCTGGTCACTTTTCTTCCTACAGCTCCCCGTGTTCTATGTGTTCAGTCAATACCATTTCTATTGATTTCACCCACAATCACTGTGATTGTGCAACATTTCAAGGGTTATTATATTCCAAAATCTTTCTCCACATTTTACTTTTACATGTACACACACATGCATACACATATATATGTATTCATACACATTTACAGTCCTTCCTGATAATTTTAAAGCTCTATTCTACAGCATTTTATTCTTCCACCTGTATATAACTGATTACAACCTGTGTGATAAATATTATTTTCCCATTTCACAGGTAACAATGGGAAAGCTGAAGGAGAGGATTAACAGGCCACCTGGAATATGGCCCAGGTAGCAGCCCGTTTTTGTGTACATAGACAACCTTTCAAAATTCTCCATCCTGAGCAGACTTTTTAATGATGTAACTTTTTGTGATAAAATCCCTTCCAAAAGAAAGAAAGAAGGGGGGCATGGAGGAAGGGAGAAAGAAATGGAACACTTAATTTCTATTCTTATCTTTATTATCCTTTAATTTCAAGCTGTAATGATTTTACTTCCTCAGCACTTATTCCAAGGTCCCCTTTTACCTCATTTTTTCTCACCCTCACTTTATACATAATGCTATTCCTTTGGTTTTATTTCCACCAGCCTGACACTTTTCTTCCTTGCTGATCTTTCCTACATAGTTTATGTCCCATGATATTTATCCTTATCCCCCACACACCATTCATTTTCATTACTCTTCCATGATTTGGCTATACCCATCATTTCTGAAATAGAGAATGCCGGAACTTCTTTGAAAATCCACATGTCAAAATGTAATAAAAATGTTTTCATTGTTATATTGTTTGAGAGAAATGAATGGCTTGCTCAACCACCAATTCCAAATTTATATTCAGTTTTGGGAATATATATTATCAAGCCTTTTTTCTCTTCCCCTGGTTATAAAAGACTTGGCTCCACTCTAGTTGTGCATGGCTAGGATTAGGGGTTAAAGCAGTCCTTATAAATCAGTGTAATCTTCACAATAGGGCACTGCTATATTGAGAATTCCTCTTTGTATTGTGCATTTTCAATTACGTTACATGTTTCTATTTAGTAAGCCAGCTTAATTCTACAACTGTGTCACAATATTAGAACACATCCAGGTTGGGAAAAGGGGCAATCTTACTTCTCTTGTAAGTTGTTTAGCCTTTGGCACTTACAAATCCACCCAAAACACATGGGAAATCCCTTTTCCTGCATTTAATATGTCTTTAGATTTATTACATGAAGAACCTGCTGATTTAATCCTTTGCTGAGGCTGAGGTTCATCAGGATTCTAATAAAGGATCCGTGAAGGGGAAGGAAGGAAACAAAAATCACAAAATCAGGTGTTCGAGGGATGCTTCCAAGTTAAAGTGCATTTGCAAGTACATTCTCTGCAAGAAAGACGAGACTAGGCAGTAGCTTTAAATTACTCCACATAAATCCAATCCCATCTATCTTAGGCTTTATTCTTGGACAGTTTAGCAGGGTGAGCAGGCAAGCCAGAGGCTGAAGGGCCCTTTGGGGACCAAATTACTGTTTTAAAATGGGTGTTGTGTTCCAGGTGTAGGACAATATCATCTGAGAAATGTTACAGAGATTTGTTGTTCTTCAAAGAGTTCTGTTAAAACATCTAAAATGATTGAAAGTTATGTCAGTTTTTTAAAAGGTGAAGATTTAGGAAGCTTCAAAATGTACTTTAAGCAATTTTGGCCTAAATATTACTGTATGCCCTACAAATGACTGAAGGAAAAAAGTCACTAGAATAAAAAAAAAAAATCAACATACTACCTAAAATACCACTCCCAAGTTCCTGGAAAAAATGGCATAGTCCAAAGCGTGCTTAGTACGTGATGAAGCAACTTTTAAATCCCCTCTGCCAAAGTGTAAAGTGGGAAGGATATGTATGATAGGGATCAAATTCTATTCTTGTTCTTTTTCCAATTTTAAACTAAGGAAAAGAGATTTTTTTTTCCTTTGGTTCTTGAAAGTCATCTGTAGTCAAAACCATGAAAAATAAAGGTTAGAGGACAGAGGGAAAAAAAAGTAAATTTCTTCTAATGTCTAAATATGAGGGTTGTTTTTTTTTTACATCCTTCCTCCTCCCTCCCCCTCTCTCACCCCTCCCCTCTCCTTACTCAGTCTTGAAATTTCCCTGAGTTAAATTATGTCAAAAGACACGTCAGTCTCTGTGACACTAAGACCCCAAAGCAAGACACATCATTTCTCTCTTTCTGTAGTTACTTGAAGATCTAGAGACCAACTCAGGCTTTAAAACCCAGACCAGATATCACCTCCTCTGTGGTCTTTTGGTCATACAAGCAGGATTAGCTGCTCTTTCAGCATCACGAGAGCAGGCAATGCGGTAGAAAGAACACAGGAACTCAGCCACTTACAGCATCACATGGGCAGGTCACCTAAATCCCCCGAGTTTTCATTCACCCATCTGGAAAAGGGAGCTCACAACTCCCCTCCCAATATCAGCAGACCTCTGCAACCATCAGACAGGCCCAGGGATGGACATCATTCTAAAGTACAAATTCCTCCACATCTCTAAGTGCCTGACCCCTTCTCTAAGACCACAAGGAGCCAGATGTGTCTCAAAATTCTTTAGATTTTCTAAAGGTGACACAGTACATGTCCTACACATATTATGTGATACCTCATTGGTGAAATACGCGAATCTAAATATTACATGGGATAAAGCTTACAATGAACGCCAAAATACATTTCAATCCAAAAGCATTTTGTCCGAATCCCTTCATTTACCAACGGGGGAGAATACATGATCATTTTCCTTTATAGGACTATAAATATCAATAATAAGTGAGACGCCACATAGGAAATGTTGGTCATAACAATACTTACTGAGCATTCACTATGAGCAGAGTTCTCTCAGCACTGTATTTGGAATGAATTCAAAAGCAGTAAAAGCATGTTGAGGTGTTTTATAATAATAATGGAGATAGTAAAAAATTAATAATATTATCAGTGAATATTTACTGAGGCCTTACTACACGCCCTAAGTATTGTGCATGTATTATCTCACTCACTTAATAGTCAAGTACCACACACAATCTTTGGATGGAGAGACAACAAATTAAAGAAGAAAAGTCACCCGCCCAGGGGAGTGACTAAAGACATTACTGGGGGACCTTGAATAAAGCAGCTCTTTCCTGAGAAAAGAATGCCCAGGAAGATTCTCCAGTCCGGGGCCTGAGCGATACCTGTGATCCCTCAAGACAGAGGTGGAGACTGCTCCCAGCTGTACACATATCCAAAGCCTTGAGCTCCCAACCAGCTACTGAAATGCCAGTTCTAAGTTCTAAAAATAAAAACTCCAAGATCAGGCAAATGATGCTTTTTGGAACTATTGACACATACGGGCATTTCTTGTCCAGAAATGCATTCTTGATGCTGTGTAAAGAGAGAGGCAAAAAGGAGGAGGAAGTCATAAAAATATAGAAGCAGGAAATTCCAATTTGTTCTCCTTAGTGAATAACTGGATGAGAAGTTAAGGGCAGGGGCAAGTTGTACAAAGAAAGATCCCTCAGACACAAAGATAGTAAAAGAATAATATGAATTGTGACCCCTTCACAGAAGGCAAGTTTCAAATCACTTTCAGTCAAAATAAAATATTCCCTATATTGACAGGAAGTTGTGTTTTTCCCCGTCAACTATTACAGATTAGAAAATAATCTCTGTAAGACAGAAACGCTGCTGCATTCTTTCTTCTATCCCCTTAAATCTTTATACATATGAAGGGCTAAATGCTCAATAAATAGTCCATTCAATCATATTGTAAGGCTCATAATATACCATGTGCTGGTTGTTTTTAATAATTCTCCCATTCAATCTTTTTTTAGGGGAGTGGTATTGCCCACAGTTTCCTGATGATGAAATCAAAGCTTTATGAGCTTAAGTAACTTGCTCAAGACCACACAGCTAAGTGGCAGAGGCTGGGATACAAACTACGATTTCAAAGTTCCTGTTTCTCTGATGTTGTGCACATGTGCTGTGCCTGTTTGCACACACAGGGCAAATTCTCAAGGGTGTTGCTTTGTATTCCATGAGCTTGCCACCTTCTTTCATTACCCCTCAAAACTGTGTCTACTAGTCCAAGGATTCTAATAGCTTTTTTATTATTTTTTATTAGTACATGTTTGCAGTACTTAATGTTTACATTCCTTGTGTGGAGTTGGTCCATGTACATAACATGTCTTGATTCCTTTTGTCATTCCCTTTCCTTCCTCTCCCTCCCCCTTCCTCCATCTCTTGATCCTCTTCCCACTCAAGGAAGCGCTGTCCCCCTACTTCCTGCTGTCTTTTATGTTGCCCTGTATTTATAATTTGGGTTTCTAGTGCAAGAGAAATGATGCAATATTTAAACTCATGTTTCTGATTTATTTCACTGAGCATCATGGTCTCAAGATGTATCCATTTTCCTACAAATGACTCAAGCTAATCTTTCTTTATGGCAGAGTAGTACACCATTGTGTGTAAATACATTTTCTTCATCCATTCATCTGTGGA